>OVBE01005659.1:0-21273 GCA_900406425.1 Iberis pinnata
TTACTATGTCTCCAAAGTGAAGATTGATCTTGTCTTTCTTTACATCTATTATCGCTCTAGCTTTAGGTTCTTCTCCAAGTTCCAGAATCACGAAATCGGTTGATACAAAATTTGTTCCAATAATGACAGGTATGATCACTAGAACTCCAACAGGGTATTTCACATATCGATCAGCAAGAACCAATGAAATCTTTGTACCCTTGATGTCAGTCATCCCCAATCACTTAGCCACAGAGAAAGGCATGAGATTTATACTGGAACCCAAATCACGGAGAGACTTAGCTAAGGTTATGTCTCCAATTTCAACTGAGAGAACAAAGCTACCTAGATCTCCAAGCTTCTTAGGCGTTCGATTTTGAAAAATTGAGTTGCACTCCTCTGTAATCATCATTGCACCTTCTTCTAATGAAATCATGCTTGTAACCATTCTTTTAACATACTTCTTCATAGAAGGAATCATTTGACAAGCATCAGAGAATGGTACATTTTGCATCTTCTAAGTCTTTTCTGGAAGTTTTAGGTTTCACTGGGTAAGGTACATTGGGTTTGTAGACTCTAGAAGAAATTAGGTTTGTTTCAGAGGGGAGATCGATCGATATCTATTATTTTTTGAATCCAAGGGCATCTGCTCGATCGGGCAGATAGCGCCCAATCGGGCATTTTGCTTCTCATCTTGCCCGACTAAAGGGATCGTTCGGGATTTCGAAGTGCCCAATCGATTATTCTCCCTTGGATTTTTTTCATTTGGTTGCACGATCAGGCACTATCAGGCAAGGAGTGCCTGATTGATCTGGCCCTTTGAAATCAGACTGCCCAATCGGGCATGGGGTGCCCGATCGTGCAGTTTCTCCTGAATCTTTTTCCAACTTCTCAAGAATCATGCTCAAATCCATCCAAATTATCAACCAATCCTTCCACTAACTGATCTTTTCCAGTGATATTGGGTAGAGATTTACCACTTCTCAGCATTATAGCATTCACACACTCCAGTTTCTTTGGATTAACATAAGATTTTCGAGGTAAAAACCCAACTGATCTTTTTACCACTTCAACAGTTTGAGCAACTTGAGTATCAAGATATTTTACATGTATAGAGAGGGCTTCAAACTTCTGATTTAAATCTTGCACCTCTTTCTGGATTTCTCTGTGGGGCTGTTTTTTTTCCTTCTAAAAGCTGTTTAAACATCATCTCAATCGAGTTTACTTGCAGAGCTTGAGTTGGAGGAGCTTGTTGAAAGACATGCTGAGAGGTTTGTTTAAAACTTCCTGAATTAGAGTTCTGCACAAAGTTCCTATTTTGATTCCCTTGGAAACCATTGCTACCTGAGTATTGACCAAATTGAGTACCAAAGTTTTGCACAAATGGTTTTTGCTAAGTTGGATAGTTCTAGTCTTGAGGATTCTCCACATTATTGCTTCTCCAAGAAAGATTTGGATGATTCTTTTTGAAAGCAGGGTTGTATCCTTGTTTAAACACTCTCTGACCTTGGCTATTGATATAGCTCACCTCTTCATCAACAGTAGCAGTCTCTTTCTCTTGGAATGCAAAATGATAGGCTCGGGATTTTAATCCTAAATCTACACTACATAGAACATGTCTCAGTAGTATAAATCAGGGTTGAATTCCACAAGGACCAGAAAGTGCGACTCTCAGTTCTAAAATCGATTCTAGATAAGACAGTAATAAAAGAGTGTGTTTTTGAACGATTGTAAATAAAAGTGATAATTAAAACGGTTTAAATTCAGATAAGGAAAGGCGTTAGGGAAGTTCCATAGGTATTCAAGTTTGAAACTCAAGTTGACAAGTGAAACTAATAAATAAAAATAGTTCTCAACTCAAAAGACGACAATGGACTAATCTTATCCCGAAGTCTTAGATCCTTATGAATGAATTACTAAAGACAATTAAAGACTAATCTTCTCCCAAAGTCTTAGATCCCTAAGCTTCAGATAATTTAATCATGCAATGATTCCAGATTCAATATGTTCATAAACATCAAAGAAAATACTCCTGCAAGAAAAGATACTTATTCATCTAGACTAGGTCATATTACTAAACCAAATCCCTTTGTATTTATTAACTTATTATCATGAACTAGGTGATCAAGCTAATTCAGGCATTAATTACAAATCTAGACTAAGAACCTGACAAATTCAATTCATTGTTGTTAAACCCTAAATATCAAACATGTTTTCCCTTGGAAATCCCTAAAACCTAACAAGAGAATTACTCAAACATAGCTAAGCAAACAGAAATCATAGTTGAGGAAAACATATTCAAAAGCCATATTTCAATATAATAGAATAGAGTTTCAGAAATCTTCTCCAAGTATAAGGTTGTGATCTCCTTCTCTCTCTAGAAAACTCTTATTCAAGTGTTGAAATTTCCTAATGAAAATAAAACCTAAGCCAAAGATTTATAGGCTAAGGATAAAAAGGAAAATAGAAACCCAATAAGGAAAACCCAATAATAAGTCTTGAGGATGAAAGCATCTTTTTGGTAAACTTCAAGTTGGTTCGTGAACAGGGATCGATCCATCCGTGTGTGGATCGATTGATCCGACGTTGTTTTTCTTTAGAGATCGATCGATCTAAGAAAGGATCGATCAATATAATTTTTCGTAACTTCCTAGGAGCAGTGGATCGATCGATCTAGGCCAGGATCGATCGATCCATTCATATGTGCATCAATGGATCTATCATTCTTCTGTTTAGGTCGATCTATCCATCTTCATTTCGTCCGTTTGCACCTGAAATCTTCTGAAAACCATCCTTTTCTCTCCATAACGTCTCAAACACCTAAGAACTTGAAAATACCAAAAACACATGGAAAACACTCGGATAACGCCAAATAGTAAGTATAAATACCCACTATAAGGCGTTAAAACCTAGTAATATCATCTCCCCTAAACTTAGATCTTTGCTTGTCCTCAAGTAATGCCAAACCAAATCCAGAGAAGAGGTTTGAAACCACACAGGAACTAGCAGAACCTAAGAAACCCCAAGTTCATAAATAAAAAACTAAAGACACTAATCCTAGAAAACTTGTTGCAATTTGCATTGTTCACCACCACTTAACCTAACTAACATGCTTCCTACTCTAAATCCCAAATCAGTAAAACCATCAAATCATTTCAACTAGCTCTCTAAATTCAATTAAGTACATAAGTACGTTCGTACTTATGGGGTATTGATCAATGTCGCTTAAGTACATTTTTTTATCAAAGGGCTCATACCTAACAGAGCATCCAACGACTTCTGGTCCAAACCCCTTTTTCCCCTTTCTCACTTCCTCACCTTTTTCTTTTCTCTCTTTTTTTACTGCTTTTCTTTTTTTTTCTTCGCATTTCTGCGCTTTTCTCCTTTTTTATATATTTAAGCAGATGGTTTTTTTCTGGGATTGACTACGGATTTCTAAAGGTCACGCTTTTAATCCTTTTTGTACCATTTTTCTCTCTTTTTTCTTTTCTAAAGGGAGGGAGAGAACGGATCTGGAAAGGAAATGTACCTAGCTTTCAAAATATATCCAACACCATAAGAAAGGAAATTTAAAGATTTAATTTAAGTCCTATCCAATTAGAGCTAGCATCAAATCATCAACAATCCAAAAGAACATAACTTTCAAAAGCATATCAATCAGTTAATGGGGTTCCAATCCTAAACGCAATAGTCAATCTAAGTCAGTAATCAAATAGAAATTAATTCTAACTCACACTAGGCTAATAATCATCACAGATTCTAGTCATTGTTCATTCAACACCACTTGACTTGACTAAATAAAAACGAAATGTTTTGAAAATTTTCACCAAAATGATGAAACATCAAAACGACACAAAAAAATTGTTAGTAGTTATATACCCTCCCCCAGACTTACTTCACAACGTTCAGGTGTGAAAATAAATCCAAGAGAAAAAATAATGACCAGACTAAAAGAATAAATGCAAAAACAAATAGTTCAGAGAGTCTTGGTACTTACCTGAAAAAGGAAATCGACTGGTTTTCTGAACCAACAATGGATCGATCGATCCCTAGACGGTTCGATCAATCGTTAACGACGTGTAGAAGACCATGGGCATGGATCGATCGGTCGTTATGTCCGACCAACTTTTTCTAGAAATTTCTTGAAACATTCGGAACTCATAACTAAAAATTAATAGGTTAGTAATCTAAATTTGGACTGACTCAAGACTAACAATGAATAATCTAAGACACCTAATCAGTGGGTTGCCTCCCACTCAGCGCTTTATTAAATGTTTATAGCTACACGAACTAACATCCTAAGCTGGAGCTAAATCAGCACCAATGGATGCGACACAGTTACCACCATCTTCTGAAATCTGTAAATTTAGAACCATACTCATCAATTCCTTCTCCAAGTTTGTTCCCCCTGTCTTTAATATATGAGGCAAAGGGAATTTTGACCTTTGAGAAAGTTTTTGAATTATCCTTGCTTGTGACCCTATACTCAACTCCATTTTCATCCAATGATTTAGGAATGATAGTCATATGATTGTTCTTGTTGACCTTCTTTAGATTCCTCTTACCATTTTTTTTCCTTTAAAAAAGGCTTTGGAGTATCTCCAACCAGTGCTCGAGAAATCAAGGTCAGCTGGGGATTCTCATCGATCTTCTTCAAGTTTATCTTGCCTCTATTTTTTACTCTAGGGGTTGGACTCTTGATTGGGATATGAGCTTCCTTATGCAAGACTTTGAGAACAGTATCCTTGAACTTGGCTTGAGAAGTTGGCGCCACCTTTTCTTCTTTAATTATAATGATCCTTGAGGCATAGGTGTGAGTACTACTGGATAATAGTATTTCTTCTTGATACTTGTTAGATAGATGCGCTGTTTAGGCATATCCATCACAGCCCCTACAAATGCTAGGAAAGGTATTCCCAGAACTAGTGACCCTTCTGAATTTCCATTTGTGTCAAAGACATGGAAATCGAGAGGAATTACACAATCTCCAACTTGTACCATCACATCTGAGACAAAACCATTCGAAGATATAACAGCGTTGTTTGCTAGTGCAAAAGGCATCCTTGATGGTTTGATACATTTTATTCCCAGCTTCTCAACGACCACTTTAGTCATGACTTTAACATTAGCCCCTGTGTCACAAAGTGATTCCCTGAAGAGAACTCCTTTGACCTTAACAGGAATTAAGAATTCACATGGGTCTTCTAACTTCTGAAGTCTTCTAAGTGGAATAATCCGGTGATAAACCTCATTATAATACACATGTTCTTCATCAGAAGTTTGGGGTTCAACCGGGCATGAAATCTCGATTTCAACAAGTTGATTCGAAAGTGATGCAGTTTGCAGAGGGGGATTGATCGAACTTGGATTTTTTTTGGAAAACGATCGGATGAATCGACCGATCACTTTTCCCGGAAGTTTCCTGGTCAGATGGATCAATCGATCCAAGTATGCGGATCAATCGATTTAAAGTGTTTGGGACCTTTGGTAAAACCGGATCGATCGATCCCTTAAGGGATCGATCGATCTCTACCTCTGAATCATTTCTGAAACTTTCAAAATCTACAGATTTTTCAGGTTCATCTTTTTTCAAACATATCCGAGTTTATTGCCTTACAACAACCTTTTGGGTTGTCTTCAACCTTCCTAGGAAGAACACCAGCTTGTCTTTTCACAGCCTCTGAAGTTTGTGCAACTTGCAAATCCAGCTTCTTCACGTGATTAGATAATGACTCAAATATGTTGTTCAAGTCATTGTACATGCTATCAAGGTTCACATTAAAGTTCTTTTCAGATTGTTGCTGACTTTCCAATATATGTTTAAGCATTGCTTCCATCCTGCTGTCCAGCTGAACTTGAGGTGGATAATGGCATCCAGAATTTGGATTCTACACAAAAGCTTGGTTCTGGTTTCCTTGAAAACTAGTCCCACCTGAGTTCTAACCAAATGATTTCCCAGTATTCTGCACAAAGGTTTGTGGTTGATTTGGATACACTTGGTCTTGAGGGTTAGCCACATTAGTGCTTCTCCAAGAGAGATTATTATTGTTGAAACCTTGATTGTACAGTCTCTGTCCCTGGCTATTAATATAGCTCACTTCTACAACAGTGTCAGGCTCTTTGATGGCAAAACAATAAGCCTCAACCTTCTCCACATCTTCAGCGAAACTCCCATGCTTCTCATTTTATTTCTTAAGAAACTGAGCAAGAAGTTATTTTACCTCTGAAAGTTTAGAAGATTATGAACTAGATGATCTTCCTCTTTGATCATATTCAGGATAGTGATGCTATTTCTTGTAGCGGGATTTTCAATCAGCTTGTATGTTTCACTCACGGGTTTAGTCATGAAATTACCATTGCTAGCTGTATCAAGAGAGAGTTGATACTTTTGATCTATGCCTCTATAAAAGGTATTAAGGAGATTCAGTTCAAGGAAGCCATGATGAGGACAGTCCCGAAGGTATTTCTTGAATCGATCCCATGCTTCAAAGAAAGATTATATCAGACCTTGCTGAAACTAAGAAATCTTGTTTCTCATATTATTGGTTCTTGTAGATGTGTAGAAGTGACTCAGAAACTTGGATTTGCACTCATCCCAAGTCTCTATAGAGTTTACAGGTAGCGACTCTAACCATTTGAGAGCTCTATCAGCAAGAGAGTGATTGAATAGCTTACAATGCCTGAAGTCTTTAGAGACTCCACCCAGTTGAGTGGTGCTACATATGTTTTCTAAGCTGTATATATGATCCATAGGATGCTCAGTAGAAAAACCATGAAACTAGTTTTGCCTTAGCTACTGGATAAGCTAAAACAGGAACTGATAGTCATGTCTTTGAGGTTGGCAAGGGTGCAGAGCATTCCTATTAGCGAGGAAGGCTTCAGGGTTGTTGAAGTCTCCAACTAGTACCTTTGTTCTGATTAAGGTGGCGATTCAGGACTTGTCCTGGTGGCACTTGATTTCTGTTTCCTCCAGGTTGGTTAATTACCATTTGGTGTAATCCAGGAGAATCTTGGCCTTTTTTTATTTCGAGAATGACCATATTTGGAATAACGTTGTCAGCCATTGTGGTGGATGGGCTTGCATTTTTCTTTGCTTTCCGATTTGAGTGCTCTATATTCAAGAGTTCTTTGTTACTAGGGTGAGCAATTCCTTAGATTTGTTAGATCGTAGGATCATACACCTGTAAAAATGAATCAAGAAAAGAGAGAGCGATTAAAACTAAAAAATAAAATCTTAGACTAGAATATAAGTACAACTTAAAAGGCACAATTGGTCCCCGGAAAAGACGCCAAAAATTTGATAGGCTCAGGATTTTAATCCTAAATCTACACTGTAGAGAACAGGTCTTAGTAGTATAAATCATGGTCGAATTTCACAAGGACCAGAAAGTGTGACTCTCAGTTCTCAAATCGAATCTAGATAAGACAGTAATAAAAGAGTGTGTTTAAAAAAATTGTAAATAAAAGCGATAATTAAAACGGTTTAAATTCAGAAAAAGAAAACGCTAGGCGTCAGGGAAGTTCCACATGTATTCAGGTTTGAAACTCAAATTGACAAGTGAAATTAATAAATCAAAATAGTTCTCAACTCAAAAGACGGAAATGGACTAATCTTCTCCCAAAGTCTTAGATCCTTATGAATGAATTACTAAATACAGTTAAAGACTAATCTTCTCCCGAAGTCTTAGATCCCTAAGTTTCAAATAATTCAAGCATGCAATGATTCCAGATTCGATATGTTCATAAGCATCAAAGACAATACTCCCGCAAGAAGAGATACTTATTCATCTAGACTATGTCAGATTACTAAACCAAATCCCTTTGTATTTATTAACCTATTATCATGAACTAGGTGATCAAGCTTATTCATGCATTAATTACAAATCTAGACTAAGAACCTAACAAATTCAAGTCATTGTTGTCAAACCCTAACTATATAACCTGTTTTTCCTGAGAAATCCCTAAAACCTAACAAGAGAATTACTCAGACATAGCTAAGCAAACAAAACTCATAGTTGAAGAAAACATATTCAAAAACCATATTTCAATATAATAGAATAGAGCTTCAGAAATATTCTCCAAATACAAGGTTGTGATCTCCTTCTCTCTCTAGAAAACTCTTATTTAAGTGTTGAAATTTCCTAATGAAAATAACACATAAGCCAAAGATTTTATAGGCTAAGGATAAAAAAGAAAATAAAAACCCAATAATAAGTATTGAGGATGAAAGCGTCTTTTTGGTAAACCTCAAGCTGGTTCGTGTACAAGGATCGATCGATCTGTGTGTGGATCGATCGATCTTGACGTTCTTTTCCTTCAGAGATCGATCGATCTAAGGAAGGATCGATCGATCTGATTTTCCATAACTTCCCAGGAGCAATGGATCGATCGATCTAGGCTAGGATCGATCGATCCCACATGATTTTTCATGAGACCAGCGATGATTCAACAAGAGTTTGCATAAAACTAGCGATCTTGTTCCGAAGTGCATTGGTTTTAGTAGTAGTGAAGAAATGAGTGAGAAAATTGGATTTGCAGTCATCCCAAGTTACAATAGATCCAGCAGGTAGAGATTTCAACAAGTGAAGTGCTCTGTCAGTAAGAGAATGACGAAACAAGTTGCAGTGCATAAAATCACGCTATACTCCATTAAGCTTGGTAGTACTGCAGATGTCCTCAAAGTTGTCAATGTGATCCATTGGATGCTCAGTTGGTAAACCACTAAACTGGTTGTTACGGATCATGTGAACAAGCTGAATGGGAAATTGGTACTCCCTTTGCTGAGGTTGTTGAGGTTGGATAGGATTCCTGTTAGCGAAGAACGCTTGAGGATTGTTGAAAGAACCAACTGTAGGGTGGTTCTGAGGATTGTTCTGATTGGCAGCTCTGATCGGATCGCCATACAAGATAAATTTTCTTGCATCGATATTCTGAGGAGTTGGGTTCTCCGTTGGAATCTGGTTGCCATCAGCTCTTGGTTGGCCTTATGGCACTTGATTGTCGTTAAGTCCTCCTTTCCCTTGATGTGCAATCAGTAAATTCAGCTCAGGAGGAGGTGGATTGATTTGACCCTCGGGATTGACATGATTGTTGAGAACAACGTTTTCAGTCATTGAATTGGATGAGCTTGCGTCATTATTAGCTTTCCGGTTTGAGCGTTCTAACTTTGTGAGTTTTTTGTTACTAAGGTTGAGAAATTCAGAGGATTTGTTAGATCTTCTGATCATGCACCTGTAAAATAAAACAAGAAGAAAGAATGAGATGAGTACTGAGAAAGAAAATCTTACACTAGATTCTTAAATAAACTAAAGAGGCACTATATTGGTCCCCGGCAATGGCGCCAAAATTCGATAGGTTAAGAATTTAATCTTTAAATTAATACTGCAGATAACATATCAATGTAGTAAAGCAAAAGGTCGAATCCACAAAGACCAGAAAGCACACAATTCAGTTTAATCTCAAATCAAGCTAAGACGGAAAAGTTAAGTGTTTGTAACGGAATCAAAACGATTAAATAAAAGCGGTTGAAAATGATAGGATAAAAATGTCAGGCAATAGGCAATCTACAACTAGTCAGGTTTAATATTCAGGTGATGATGTAGAGATTTTCGTTTAATAGTTCTCAAATCAAAAGACAACAAATAGATTAATCTCCTTTCGAATTATTAATCCCTATACTCAAATTACTAAAGAAAAACTTCCACCGTATTTAGATAATTCAGATATGCATTACAGTTCAGATTTGATAAGTTCATAAACTCCTAAGACAATACTTCTGCAAGCAAAGGCATTTACTCATTTAGAATAGGTCAGATATCTAAACCAAATTCCTTTGTATTTATCAATCTATTATCAAGAACTAGGTGATCAAGCTAATTCATGCATTAAGAGTAAATTTAAACTGAGAACCTAACAAATTCAGTCTCTTTATGAAAAACTCTAACAATCAACCCTAATTTCCCTGGGAAAACCTAAAACTCAACTAGTGAACTACTCAGACATTGCAAAGCATAAACAATTCAATATCAAAGAAGCACATAGTAAAATAAATATGAATATTGGTATATAAAATAAGAGTTTAGAAATCTTCTCCAAATACAAGGTTCAGATCCTTCTCACTATAAAAGCTCTAGAGTTTTCAAGTGTAAAAAGCGTGAGTAATAAAACCTAAGCCAAAAGGCTTTTATAGTCTAAAAAGTAAATAATAAGAAATATGCAAATTAGATAAGCTTGAGGACTTGGATGAAAAATTGGAAATTTTCTTTTTCTTCTAGGGTAGAGTGCTCGATCGATCCCTTTGGTGCTTAATCGAGCACTTTGAAGTTATGCTCGATCATTCTCTATAATGCACGATCGATCCCTTGTTCTGAATTTTTCCAGGAGAAAATGCTCGATCGGGCTCTAGTGTTTTCCGATCGTGCTCTCCTTTAAACGCTTTGCTCGATCGATCTAATAGGTTGCTCGATCGATCACTTTATTCTGCAACTTAGCAATTCTTCTGATTTGCTCTGACATGCATCATTGTGCTCCGAAACAACCAGAACTCCTAGAATCCTGAAAATATACCAAATTTTCAAGAAAAACGCTCGGAATAATGCAGAATAACATACATAAATGCCCACTATTATGCATTAAAACCGAGTAATATCATACTCCAAAACGAAGACAAGCGGGTTCTAGAGGGATTCCTCTATCATAAAAATTTGTTCCAGTGGGGAGTTCATTGTGCGAAATCTTCCAAAGGAAGAGCTTAAGGTTTTTGGAGCTTTTTTGTTCCATATTTTTGAGCTACATTTAAGAGATTGTGGGGATTGGTAAGAGATTTTGTTGGATGGAGAGGTAGCCCGATTTGGTTGTGTATAAACCAGAAGGGTTTGGGAGCCATATTTGTTTATCGAGTGCAAGAGTACGGTTAGGCTTTATTTCAAGGTTTAGGGGTTCAATGGAAGGGACAAGGGAACATATTAGGGGTTTATTTGAGGTAGTTGAATTTGGTAAGAAGAGGTTCAAGACTGTTGCGGTGGCTGGATATGATGGCGCTGGCCCCATAGGGTAAACTTGCTCGGTAAGTGAAAGCCAAGGATCATAACAAAGGTTGATACTTTCACCATTTACAACTTCCCATCCTAGGCTTCGAGATAGGACATTTTCCATGCCAAAATGCTGGTTTAACCGTGAGATGATGAATTAGAAGCCTTACTCTTCATTAATGGAGTGGAAGGGTGATATTACTCGGTTTTAACGCTTTATAGTAAGCATTTATGCTTGCTATTCAAGGTTATCCGAGATTTTCTCTGCAAAATTGGTATGTTTAACAGGTTTCTAGGTGTTCATAACATTTTAGATGCAAATTGGCATATTTAGGTGCAGAATCCGGCATAAAATTCAGAAGTTTTCAAATCTTTGAAGATGTTCCCATGGTTTTATTAAGCTGAAATTTTTACACAAGATATCCACGTGAGTTAGATTTCATATGGAAGTAGTTTGAAGTCAATCCATTGGTTTAATCAAACGTTATGGCGATTTTACTGAAGACTGGTCAAGCTGGCTCGCATATGAAGCATGTGCAAGCCAGACCGATCAGTCCAAACTCTCTAGAAAAATCAGTAAACTCAGACCGATCCGTCCAGTCTTGGACCGATCGATCTGGACCGACCCGGAGCACATGGACCCATCAATCCAACCTCCTGCGAGAAATTTGGAGAATTTCCATTATTTTGCAAATGTGTCCTCAAGCCTATCTAGTTTTCCTATTTTTTATTTTGAACTATAAAAGCCTTGTGGCTTAGGATTATTATTTCTTAAGCTTTATTCTATTAGAGATTTTTACTGAGGGAGAGGAGATTCTGGAAATTATGTATCTGGGAGAAGTTTCTCTGAACCCTTGTTTCAATATCTGTTATTGTTTTGCAATTATGAGTTCTTCTTTGATATTGATTTGTGTTTACTTTTCAATGTCTGAGTAGTTCTCTAATTAGGTTTTAGGATTTCCCAAGAAAACCAGGTTTGAATGTTAGGGTTTATCAAAAAAGATTGAATTTGTTAGGTGCTTAGTCTAGACTTGTTATTAATGCATGAATTAGAGTAGCTAACTAGTTCATTGATATTAGATTGATAAACGCAAAGAGATTTGGTTTAGAGATCTGACCTAGTCTAGACAAATAAGTGTTCTTGCTTGCGAGAGTATTGTCCTGAATGCTTATGAACAATTGAATCTGAATATTAATTTATGGTTGAATTAGTTAGGCACGGCGAGAGATTGTTTCTAATAATTCAAACATAGGGTTTAATACTCCGAGAGAAGATTATTCTATTGTTGTCTTTTATGTTGAGAACTATTTTTAAAGTAAAATCCTACATGTTAACCTTGGCTTTTAAACCTGAATACCTGTGGAATTCCATAATGCATGGCGATTATATTTCATTGTTTACAACCGTTATTTCAATTACTGTCTTGATTCAATTACAAACAATCTTTTTATTCTGTCTTAGCTTGATTTGAGATAAAACTAGACGTTGTACTATCTGGTCTCTTTGGGATTCGACCCTATCTATACTACTGTGATATGTTCTCTGCAGTGTAGTTTAGGATTTAAATTCTTAACCTATCAAAGGGTAATATTTTCCTTGAAGTACTAGAGCTAGGAGGGATTCAGTTTTTGTTAGGAGGCGCCATGCAAGTTTCGTGAGGAGGGCTTCATTGAAGGATTTGATTTCACGGAAGCCTAAATCTCCATGGGACTTTGGTTTAGTAAGTGATATCACTCGGTTTTGTTGCCTTATAGTGGCTATATATACTTGGTATTTGGCATGATCCGAGTGTTTTCTATGTGTTTTGGTGTGTTTTCATGTTTTTAGGTGTTCTAGATGTTCTGGAGCGAAAATGATGGGTTTCAGAAGATTTCATGTGCAAACGGACGGAATGAAGATGCACAGATGAAGGGATCGATCGATCCACAACTCCTAAGAAATTACGAAAAATCAGATCGATCGATCGATCTCTGAAGAAAAGAACGTCGGATCGATCGATCCACACATGGATCGATCGATCCCTGTATACGAGCCAACTTGAAGTTTACCAAAAAGACGCATTCGTCCTCAAGACCTATTATTAGTTTTCCTTATTGGGTTTTTATTTTTCCTTTTTTTCTTTGGCCTATAAAAGCGTTGTGCTTAGGTTTTTTTTAAAGACACAATCCATTATTATTTTTCAAGAGTTTTCTAGAGAGGAGGAGATCACAACCTTGTATTTGAAGTAGATTTCTGACTCTATTATTTTATTATTGAATCTTGTTTTGAATATCTTTCTCATCTATGATTGTTGATTGCTTAGTCATGTCTGAGTAGTCTCTTTGTTAGGTTTTAGGGATTTCGTAGTGAAAACAGATTTGACAATTAGGGTTTGACATTAATGGATTGAATTTTAAAAGGTTCTTAGTCTAGATTTGTTCTTTAATGTCTGAATTAGCCTGATCACCTAGTTCATGTTAATAGGTTAATAAATACAAAGGGATTTGGTTTAGTAATCTGACCTAGTCTAGATGAATAAGTGTCTCTGCTTGCGGGAGTATTTTCTTTGATGCTTATGAACATATCGAATCCGGAATAATTGCATGATTTAATTATCTGAAACTTAGGGATCTAAGACTTCGGGAGAAGATTAGTCTTTAATCGCCTTTAGTAGTTCTATCATAGGGATCTAATACTTCGGGAGAAGATTAGTCTATTATCGTCTTTTAAGTTGGGAACTATTTTCAGTAATGAATCCTATATGTCAACCTGAAATTCAAATCTGAATACTTGTGGAATTTCCCTAACGCCTAGCGTTTTCTTAATGAATTTTAAACCGTTTTAATTATCGTTTTTATTTACTATCATTCAAAACAATCTCATTCTTTTTAATCGTCTTAGCTAGAATTAATTTTAGAATTGAAAGTCATACATTCTGGTCCTTGTGGAATCCGGCTCTGATTTATACTACTGAGGCATGTTCTTTGCAATGTAGAATTAAGTTTAAAATCATGAGCCTATCAATAAGGTTGTCCCAAGCCACCCATGCCATTTTTCTTATTCCAGGTTTTGAGTCCCACCAAAATCTAGTAGGGGCAGATTTGATGTGGTCACAAAGAGAAATGGGTAGTTTGAAGAAAGATATGGTATAAGAGGGTATGGTTGATAGAATGATTTTTATCATCGATCCCTTGAGGGATCGATCAATCCAAAATTACGTAAGGGGCCAAAGAGTGCAGATCGATCAATTTGCGTACTTGGATCGATCGATCCATCTGAAACAGAAACCCCCGGAAAAAGAGATCGATCAATCCATCCATGATCGATCGATCCATCGGAACGAATTCCAAAAAATATGGAGATCGATCGATCCACTCATGGATTGATCGATCCCCCTCTGCAGCCTGCATCACTTTTGAATCAACTTGCTAAACTCAAGATTTCATGCCCGGTTGAACCTGACACTTCTAATGAAGAACATGTGTATTATGACGAGGTTTCTCACCGATTTCTTCCACTCATAAGACTTCATAAGTTAGAAGATCCAGGTGAATTCTTAATTCTAGTTAAGGTCAAAGGAGTTCTCTTCCGAGAATCACTTTGTGACACATGTGCTAATGTTAACGTCTTGTCTAAACTGGTCGTTGAGAAGCTGGGACTAAAAGGTATCAGACCATCAAGGATTTCTTTTGCATTGGCTAACAACTCCGTTGTCTCTTCAAGTGGTTTTATTTCTGTTGTGAAGGTACAAGTTGGGGATTGCATAGTTCCTCTTGACATCCATGTCTTTGACAGAAATGGAAATTCAGAAGGGTCACTAATATTGGGAAGACCTTTCCTAGCATATGTAGGGGTTGTGATGGATATGCCCAAAAAGCGCATCTATCTCACAAGTATTAAGAAGAAGTACTACTATCCAGTAGTACCCTACACTTATGCCTCAAGGATCATTATGATTACAGAAGTAAAGGCGGCACAGACTTCTCAAGCCAAATCCAAGGATTCTGTTGTCAAAGTCTTGCACAAGGAAGCTTAGATCCCAATCAAGAGTTTAACCCCAAGAGTCAAGAAAAGGGGTAAGATAAACTTGAAGAAGATCAGTGAGAATCCCCAGCTGGGTTTGACTAATCAGGCAAGGGTTAGAGGTGCTCCAGAACCTTCCTCAAAGGACAAAAACAATGGTGAAGGAAATCTAAAATAGGTCAAAAGAACACTTATATGACTTTGATTCATAATTCAATGGATGAAGATGGAGTTGAGTATATGGTAAAGAGCAAGGGAACTTCAAGACCCTTCTCAAACGTCAAAATCCCCTTTCCTTTAGATTTTAAGGAAAATGGAACAGACTTTGGAAAGGAAATGATGAGTAGGATTCTGAGGTTGCAGATTTCTGAAGAGGATGGTGTTTGTGTGGCATCTATAGGTGCTTATTTAGCTCCAGCTTAGGAGGTAATTTCGTCTAGCTATTGACATTAAATAAAGCGCTGAGTGGGAGGCAACCCACTAATTAGGAGTCTTAGATTATTTGTTTTTAGTCTTGAGTCCGTCCAAATTTAGATTACTAACATATTAATTTTTAGTTTTGAGTCTAAAGTGTTTCATGAAATTTCAGGAAAAGTTGGTCGGACATAACGATCGATCGATCCGTCTATGGATCGATCGATCCATGACCATCCTCTTTTACACATATTTAGCGATCGGTCGATCCATCGTGGTTTAAGAAATTAGTCGATCTCCTTTTTCAGGTAAGTACCAAAACCTTTATGAACTTATGGTTTTTGCCTTTTATTTTATTATGGTCATTGTCCCTTCTCTTGGATTTATTTTCACATCGGGATGGTGTGAAGTAAGTCTGGGGGAGGGTATATGATTACTAACAATGTTTTGAGTCTTTTTATGTTTCATCATATTGGTGAAACTTTTCAAAATTTTCGTTTTGATTTAGTCGAGTCTAGTTGAGTCGAAGAAAAAATGACCAAAATCAGTGATGATTATTAGCCTAGTGTGAGTTTATTATCAATTTATATTTGATTACTGACTTAGAATAACTGGTGCGTTTAGAATTAAAACCCCATTAACTGATTGATATGCTTTTGAAAGTTTTGGTCTTTTGGATTGTTGATGATTTAATGTTAGCTCTAATTGGATAGGACTTAAATTTGATGTTTAATTCTCTTGCTTATGGTGTTGGATATACTTTGAAAACTTGGTACTTTGTTCTTCCTTTCTCTATAAAACCGACAAGTTCCTTAGTATGATCTGGATCTTTTCTCCCCCTCCCTTCAGAAAAGAAAAGAAAAAAAGAAGAAAGAAAAACGGTACAGAAAAAGGATTGAAAGTGTGGTCTTTAGAAATCCGTAGTCAATCCCAAAAAAACTGTTTGCTTTGAAAAGAAAAGAAAAAAAAGAGAAAAGGAAAAAATTATAAATATGAAAAGAAAAGCATAAAAGAAAAAAAAAGAGAGAGAAAAGAAAAAGGTGAGGAAGTGAGAAAAGGGGAAAAAGAGTATGGACCAGAAGTCGTTGGATGCTCTGTTAGGTATGAGCCCCTTGATATAAAAGGAATTAACCGACATTGATCGATACCCCATAGGCAAGAACGCACTCTTAAACTTAACTGAATTTAGAGAGCTGTTTGAAATGATTTGATGGTTTGATTTATTTGGGATTTAGAGTAGGAAGCATTTAGTTAGGTTATGTGGTGGTGAAAAATTCAATTGCAACAAGTTGTCTAGGATTAGTGTCTTTAGTTTTTGGTTTCTAAACTTGAGGTTCCTAAGGTTCTGCGAGTTCCTGTGTGGTTTCAAACCTCTTCTCTGGATTGGGTCTTGCTTTACTTAAGGACAAGCAAAGATCTAAGTCTGGGGAGTTGATATCACTCGGTTTTGATGCCTTATAGTGGGTATTTATATTTGCTATTTGGAATCTTTCGAGTGTTTTCTATGTGTTTTTGGTGTGTTTTTAGGTTTTTAGGTGTTCTAGACGTTCTAGAGTGAAAAGGATGGTTTTCAGAAAATTTCAGGTGCAAACAGACGGAATGAAGATGCACATATGAAGGGATAGATCGATCCAAACCTAGATCGATCGATCTTACTTTAGAACGATCGATCTCTGAAGAAAAAAACGTTGGATCGATCCTTGAAGAAAAGAACGTCGGATCGATTGATCCACACATGGATTGATCGATCCATGTACACGAGCCAGCTTGAGGTTTACCAAAAAAGACGCATTCACCCTCAAGACATATTATTAGTTTTCTTTATTGGGGTTTTTATTTTTCCTTTTTTTCTTTGGCCTATATAAGCATTGTGGTTAGGTTTTTTTAAAGACACGATTCATTATTATTTTTCAAGAGTTTTCTAGATAGAGAAGGAGATCACAACCTTGTATTTAAAGAAGATTTCTAAACTCTATTCTTTTATTATTGAATATGGTTTTGAATATGTCTTTCTCATCTATGATTGTTGATTTCTTAGCCATGTCTGAGTAGTCTCCTTGTTAGGTTTTAGAGATTTCCCAGTGAAAACATATTTGACAATTAGGGTTTGACATTAATGGATTGAATTTTGTTAGGTTCTTATTCTAGATTTGTTCTTTAATGTCTGAATTAAGATCACCTAGTTCATGTTAATAGGTTAATAAATACAAAGGGATTTGGTTTAGTAATCTGACCTAGTCTAGATGAATAAGCGTTTCTTCTTGCGGGAGTATTATCTTTGATGCTTATAAACATATCGAATCTGGAATAATTGCATGATTTAATTATCTGAAACTTAGGGAACTAAGACTTCGGGAGAAGATTAGTCTTTAATCGCCTTTAGTAGTTCTATCATACGAATCTAATACTTCGGAAGAAGATTAGTCTATTATCATCTTTTGAGTTGGGAACTATTTTAAGTAATCAATCCTATATGTCAACTTGAACTTCAAATCTGAATACATGTGGAAATTCCCTAACGCCTAGCGTTTTCTTTATTGAATTTTAAACCGTTTTAATTATCGCTTTTATTTACAATCGTTCAAAACAATCTCATTCTTTTTAATCGTCTTAGCCATAATAGATTTTACAACTGAAAGTCGTACATTCTGGTCCTTGTGGAATTCGACCATGATTTATACTACTGAGGCCTGTTCTCTGCAGTGTAGATTTATGATTAAAATCCTGAGCCTATCAGTAAGGTTTTCCCAAGCGACCCAAGCCATTTTCCTTATTCCAGGTTTTGAGTCCCACTAAAATCTAGTAAGGGCGGATTTGATGTGGTCACAAAGAGAAATGGGTAGTTTGAAGCAAGATATGGTATAAGAGGGTATGGTTGATAGAACTTTTTTTATCATGATCATCTTTCCGGCAGGAGAAAGGAGTTTTGAGGCCTAACTTTCAGCTCTTTGATTAAATCGATCAACAATGGAAGTGAAGAGGTTTTTTTCTTGGAGGAAAAATGTTCTGGTAGGCCGAAGTATTTATCGGTGCCACCTTCTTATGAGATACCTAGGTCACATTTTACTCTTTTTTTTCAGGTGGAAGGGTGCCTTTTCGAGAAGGTAATGGAAGACTTTTGGACATTGATGCTTTGTCCCGAGGTAAGTTCATAATGTTATAGGATCTTTGAAAGGGTATGGATGCTTCGGGGGGAGGTTTTGCAAAAGAATAGGGTTTTGTCAACAAAGAGTAGGTGGATGATCCTTGGGCTTGCAGTGGCGAGTTTGATACCATGCAATTTCCCACGCTATTTTTCAAGGTTGCCAAGACCTGAAAGGATTTCTAAGCAGAGGATGAAAAGGTAAGGGGAGAGAAGGTCGCCTTGACATATTACACGGTTGGGTAAGAGTTTGCCATTAACTGCACCATTCAAGATAAAGGTGTATGAGATAGTCGAGATGCATTGGTGAATCCAAGCAATCCATTTTATATGAAAACCTAGGTGGTGAAGGACAAGAGTGATGGTTTCCCATTCAACTCGATCAAAAGCTTCAGACATTTCGGTTTTAACGACCATTGAGCAGTGTTGATTTAGAGTCTGAGGTAGCAAGGCAGCGTTTCGTGGGTGATAAGGACATTTTCGGAGATTGATCTCCCTGGGACAAAGGAAGATTGATTTCAGAAATCAAGGTGTGGAGGATGGGGCGAAGTCTAGTGGCTAGGAGTTTGGAGAAGATTTTGTAATAAAAGGGCATCAGTCGGTAGTTGGTGGTGGTTTTCGGAGTGCTTGTTTTTGGGATTAGGCGGATGAGTGTTTTGTTGATCGAAGGTGGGAGAGTAATGCCATGAAGGATTTAATTTCTCAGCATATGCCAGGGCTTAAGGTAGACCAGTTGGCTTGGAAGAAGCTTGCAGAGAAGTCGTCAGGTCCAGGGGCTTTATCGGGATTGGAAATAGGGTTTCTTTGATTTCAGAGTTGGTGGGTTCATGAATAAGAGAGTCGTTGGTTTCTTGCGTATTTTTGGGGGAAATAGCTTGGGTTATGATTGCCTCTGGGGAGTGCGGTTGGGAAGTGAAAAGGGCTTTGAAATAAGATTCACTTTGAGTTACAATCTCTTTTCCTTTGAAGTAGGCTTTCTTTTGGGAATCTTCTATGACTGAGATAATATTTTTGGCATGTCTTCCTTTAGTGATTGTAGCCAGTATTGCGCTCGTCAAGTTGGAGCCAAATGAGATAGCTTCGTGCTTCCAAAAGGCCTCTTTTACGATGTAGGCTGAGTTAAATGAAGAGTTGAGCTTTGTGATTAAGTCTTCGTTGGATGAGAGGTTAGATAGGCTAAGTCTAGACGATGCATCATGTTCTCTATTTCAAGCTTGCTATTGGTTTGCTTTTGTCGGGTCCAGACAATAATTAAATATCGGGTTTGGGATAATTTCTCGTCCACCGAAAATAGAGAATAGGAAGACCAGTTCGAGGCTATCAAGATTCTCTTTTTGAAAATACAGATGTTTAATGATATGTCCAAATAAAGGAACTATCTTTAGTCCAAGTTGAAAGAACGAATTTAACTTACTAGTCAAAAAATTGAAACAAAGTCAAAAACCAAGTGTTGTCACAATATGAAGCTTCACGTTGTTGGATTCAGACTAAATCTAGTGGATTCGAGCTGTAAAACATTGGAAGATGGTTTTTCCTGTCTCCTAATATAGGTATGCTCTATTGTCCTTATTGCTTTCTTGCTTCTGTGTTAATATACCTTCCCATAATATTAGTTCCTCATGTTTCATATATTTTGTAGCTTTGTTTTATTCTTATAACCAAATTTATGTGAACGATATTGACATATATGTAAACATATTATACCTAATGGCAGATTCAGACTTTTTTTACCGGTTTCAAAACTTAATTTAAAAAATATAGTTATATAAAAAAAATTACTAAAAGATAAAATATTTTACAAATATGTAAAATAATTTTTTGTCAAATATTAGGGTATAACTCTTTTTTAGTTAAACAAATAATTAAAAATTATCACAAAATGACAAAATAGTAGAGAAAATTATCAGAAAAATAAATAAATAGACATGTGACAGTGGATCGAAATTATATTGGGTTCAAATATTAAATTATATTGGTTTAAAACTAAACATTTTATTTAATTTAATTAAAAATTTAGTGTAAAAACAATGTGCCAAACAAAAAAACAATTGAAAATTTAAGTGGGTTCAATTGAACTCATTTCTCTTCAAGTGGGTCAGCCACTGAATATACCAGCATATAAAAGTATAATATGTTGCTTTGTATCTTCTTGGGTTGTTAGATTATCGAGTTTAAGAGATTATGTCTAGTAAAAACGATTTAGTTTTCATTTTTTCCCCACATTTCCCTACCAATTGTCAAAAAGAATAATAATTTTGAGATAATTTAGTGGATTATTTTTTTCATTTTATGGAGGACACTAAATAAGAAAAATATTCCTCTAATTCTTCTACATTTTTGTAGCGGAACATCCACTAAATTTTTTTTCATAGATTCATTTTTTATGGTGGAACAAGTTGAATTTTTTTTTTTCTATTTTTCAACCTAAATGGTACAAATTTAGAGGAATGCACAATTTCACTAATTTTTATTCTACTCAAATGGTGTAAATTTCAAGGAATACATAATTCCACCAAATTATGTTCCTCTATATTAACAACCATTTGCACCCGATGAATATCACTAAATTATTGGATACATTCAAGAATAAGGTTTAATAAATCGTTCTAAATAGTTGTAACAAAAAAAATTTCATTTGAACAGTTGTAAAAGAAATTAGTTTTATGCATCAAATAATATATATATATATATATATATATATATAT
>OVBE01005660.1:0-21270 GCA_900406425.1 Iberis pinnata
CAATCATTGCTTATTTGTGTGTACCTTTGCTAGACAGGTATGGGCTCTGTCTCTAATTCCTTTACCTACATCCGGCTTTCATGACTCCTCGATCTTCTCCAATATGGATCACCTATTCAGTGTTCTCAAAGACACATACATAGAACTGCGCATTAGAGGGTCAATCCCTTGGATTCTATGGGGAATTTGGAAGTTAAGAAACACTTACCTAATAGAAGGAAGACTTTACAACACACTTGAATCTGCCCAAAAGTTCCAAACGGATGCAGCACTGTGGCTTGAGGCCAACAAATCAGTCGAACCTCAATCGTGTACGCCTTCCTCTCCATCAACTGTAAATAGATCCTGGAAGCCTCCGAAACCCCCTTGGACAAAATGTAACATCGGTATTAGATGGGACAAGAAATAAAAAAAAGCAGGAGCATCATGGATACTAAAAAAATTCGAAGGGAAGGTACTACTCCACAGCCGAAGATCTTTTCACAAAGTTCTAAACAGATCAGAGGCACTTTACCTGAGCTTAGAATGGTCAATCCTCTGCATGCAAGACCTGAACCTTTCAAACATCATCTTCGCATCTGAGGCTGGAGCTTTGATTAAAGCGATTCACCACAGAGATCTTCTATCATCCGACAGTGTTCAAGCTTCTCAGACCCTCTCTCTGCTCAACTCTGTAGATAGATGGAAACTGATTTATAAACCAAGACACTTAAACAGATGCGCCTACTTAATCGCCTCAAGCGTCATTTCCAGGAACCAGTGGCAGTCATACTTATCCTCAGGTGAACCGCGGTGGCTCGCGGAGCTCTGCAGATCGGAACAATGTTCCTCTGCCTCTTCAACTTTCTAACCGAAGAAAACTGTTCATCTTCGACATCTTCTGGAAATATCTCCACAAGTTTTGGGCTTTATGTTATCTAGCCTTTTGTCATTTGGGTTTCTCATTCCTTTTGAACTTATGAGACTTTGTTTTTCCCTTCTTGGGCTTTTGGCCTTTTCAATTTAAAGAAATAATTAAAGTGAAAAAAAAATCACATGGTAGAATAAAGAGACAAAAACTAATTATTTTAGGAGTCGAAACAAACAAGTCATGCATTAAAATCCAAGAAAAAAACTGAAATACAAAAACTGAATCACTTCCATCAAAGTAGAGCCTAACAAATGAACCACAAATCCAGAGAAACGACGAACGGGAGCAAAAGCACCAAACTGAAGAACTAAGAGCATTTTCAACCCAACTTATTATAGAGTAAAATTTTATTTTAGAGTAAAATTTCTTTCAACTCAACTCTAATTTCTACTCTAAAATAGATTTTTTTACTTTTTTCAATCCATTTATAAAGTAACCATAATATTCACTCTATTTTAGAGTATAACTATTTTATTTACAAAATGACTATTTTTTTTTTTTAATGTTTTACTAATTAATTTAATATCTTCGTTTTAATAAGTAAAATAAAATAACAACTAATAATATAATGAATATAATAAACAAAATAACTTAAACTAAAAATTACATAATAAGCAACAATATAAATAATCACTTCAAAATGTTTTAATTGAAAATTTGTGAGAGAAATTCATAAATGATAATAATTGATCAAAATTTTGGTAGGTTTATTATTTTGTGATGTATTATAAATGTTTTATTAAATAATATTATGATCTTATTATTTTTTGGTGAAAAATTAAAATAGTTGGGATAATTTTGCAAATATTATAAATATAAGATTTAATTGACAATTACTTTTGATGTGAGAATGAAATATCTTTGGAGTATTTTTTTATAGAGTAAAAATATAGTTATGATTTGGAGCAAAACTAACTCTATTTTAGAGTTACTCTATAATAAAATAATGGGTTGAAGATACTCTAAGCTACAAAAAATATAGGTAGAAACTAATCGCATCAAGGATTAAAAGAGATTAGAGCTTTTTTCTATAACGATTTGAAGGCTACCTCACTTAGAAGAGAGAAAACGCAAGCTGATCTAGAAAGAGAGAACCAAGTGGACATACAAAACCACTGAACTTCCGGAAAGGGTAAAGTCATAAGAGTGGGAGCACCTCGACAATAACCATTGGAAAATAACAGATCTCGGACAAATCCAATAAGTAGAGACAAGGAGCGAAGCTACTCAACCATGAGAACACCAAACTCAAAAGAGGCCAGAGAAAGACCGAGGGTATGAGAACAGGAAACCCACCTCATAAGAAAAGGCATAATAAAACACACCAGAAAGATAACACCAACTGCCAAACGCTGAAACTACCAGCCAAAAAGACCAAAACCAAGATCAAACCCAAAATTTAGAGTTCCCGGAGGCACCACACGAAGAGGGAAGTTGAAAGCCAAACAATCCTATAAACGAGACACCCAAACTCTTCCAACAAGATGAAAAACGGAGAAAGACCGAGGGTGAGAGAACATGAAACCCACTTCATGAGCAGCCAAACGCCGAAACTACCAGCCAAAAAGACCAAAATCAAGATCAAACCCAAAATCTAGAGTTTACGTAGGCATCACGCGAAGATGAAAGTTGAAAACCAAACAATCCTATAAACAAGTCACCCAAACTCTTGCAACAAGATAAAAAAATCTGGCCAACAAGCGTAATCGTTGAAACCCAACTCCAGCTTGAAACTCTATAGAATTAGATGCCTACAAAGTCGGTAAAAGCAAATCCACAAAAGAGGAATTCATACAAGAAAAAGATGAAACCACGGCCCCGAGAGATCTAGCTCGCAAGGGACCTCACAGGCTGGAACCAAACTCTGCCTACACTTCTGCCGAAACCAGAGAAGAGAAAACGAACATGCCGAAATTGAAGAAGACCGGAAAAGCCCCCACCAACACCGGAAATCATAAAAGAAACTCATATCAAAGGAGAAAGAGTAGCGAGGAACAGAACCACGAAGTAGAGGAATGAGGCACTCAAGGAGAGGGAGCAAACAAAAGAGGAGAAGGCACAACCACAATCCGATAAAGACATAATAAAACAACCAAAACGAGACAAAGAGGATTGGTGTCAACAGTGTGAGCCCATCGATTGCCGGTCCGACACATATATGCTTAAAATAGAGATCGGCGATGCAATATGTTTAAGAGAAAACTTGGATGAGAGTTAAAAAAAAAATAATAATAAACAACAACAACAACAACAACAATAATAATAATAATAATAATAATAATAACAATAATAATAATAATAATTATTATTATTATTATTGTTATTATTATTATTAAAAAAATACCGTAGCTTTGACTATAATTTAATAAAAGATATATTTATTTCCCCAAAAATGTTTTCCTCTTGATATTGCATTTCTGCTTCTAGCCTTCATCCATCATCTTCTAATTCAAATCTCAAGGAAAAGAAGGAAACAAAAGGAGCAAATAATCTTTGTGATTTTAAAACACAAATCAAAGATAACACAAAAACTTTAACAAAAAAAGAAGAAGAAGATAACACAAAACAGAGCAAAGTCAAGAATAGTTCTTTCTCTTTCTCTTAATGGGTAACTTCTGTCCTGGTGGATCTTCAAGTGTTGGACAAGAACAAAGCTCTGCAACAACCAAACCACTTCAAGGTTCATACACAACTCTCTCTATTTTCTTTTATATAGAAAATCCAGAAAAAATGAATCCTTAAATCAAGTAAAGATCAAAACTTTCTTCAATTTTGAAAATGTTTATGCTTGCTCTATTTTTTCCAAATCAAGTTTCCGCCGTACAACGTGTGCAAAAACCAGTTCCGCCGCCGTTAGTGGCGATGCCGCCGTCAAGAGAATTAAAATCAAAACTTCCGGCGACGGAAACAGGACGTAAAATTAGATCCGGTGATAATGCACCTCAGGAGATTACAAGATCCGGCGATAACCCATCTCGTGAAAAACGGCAAGACAAAACGAGAACCGTCGATAATACTCCGGCGCCGGAGAAATTAGAAGTTCCGGCGAGTGGGAAGATAGTGACGCCGAATCTAAAGATGTTTACTTTAGTTGATCTTAAGACGGCGACAAAGAATTTCCGGCCGGAATCGATAATCGGAGAAGGTGGATTTGGACAGGTATTTAAAGGATGGGTAGATGAGAAGAGTTTAGCTCCGTCGAGAGCCGGCGTCGGAATACCAGTCGCCGTTAAGAAATCACATCCTGAAAGTGCTCAAGGCTTACATGAATGGCAGGCAAGTAATTACCAATTCTTTCATTTATTTTAATTTATAATTGAAATAATAATAATAATAATAATAATAATAATAATAATAATAATAATAATAATAATAATAATAATAATAAACATTCTAATTGGCAACTAATTGGTTTTTTTATATGGGATATAGATTTTATTAAATTATTGACAGTTAGTTAATTATAGTAATTATTCATAATTATTTTTCATTTTGTTATATATATTTTTTATCTATTTTAAAATTTATACATATGGTAAAAAGTTGAAGCATAATTGTAAATTAGTCTATGTCATTTTAAATGATATTTTATAATGAAATAAAATATATTCAGTTTATATTTTATTTTTTAAGTTCTCGCAAAAAATATATAAAACAATATTAAGACATATGAATATATGATAGACAAAACTTTGTTTCTAAATAAAGCGCCATAATTTATCATAAATATGTAAGCAATATAAAATGCAAAAAATATTTATTAAACAAAAAAAAATTAATAAAATCTAAAATATTTAAACGTTGAAATTAAAGCGAACTTATTGATGATCGAATTTTGCTAAATCATAACCATTTATGTAGTTTTTTGCACGATTTCACTAAAAATATAACATTAATCAATCACTCCAATTTTTAATATGAGAATTTTGTTCTAAAAAATCACTTCATATATAGTATATAAGATATCATTTGTGCATATATATGGAAATGAAAGAAAATTTAGCTGTCATTTTAATGACTGCTTTACTTAAAAAAATATAACCATAAATTTGGGTCATATATTTGTGTGCACCTTTTATTACCAAATTTGTGTCAGCTTTTGTAGGACAAATGAAATTGAACTATATACTCTTTAAACATTTTGTGAAAACATTTTTGTGATGTTTTTTCTGGAAACATTTTAGCTTCCTACTTGTCATTCATTTTTTTATCAGAATAAAGAAGTTTTTTTTTTTTTCCAAATTAGACATTTTTTAAAAAAATTAATATTTGGTTTGAAGTCGGACAAAAGATATGCTATTACTTTGGCGTCAACTTTAGGGATTCCTTTGGACAACTCATTAACTTCGGTTTGGTTGTGTTTTCTGTTTACATTCATGTCTCTTTTTTTTTTTTTTGTATATTAAAATGTGTACATTTAAATGCATGATTGGTTTGACTGTTAACATATTTATAAATATTTTTACAGCCTTTTGATTTCAATCAAAAATTTATAGTGGCTTTTAAGGCTTTGTTAACGATCAATCGTGTTCTTTTCTTTTTGAATCAATTATTATTTTTAGTTATTTCTACAAAAAGCATTTAAACTACAAAAAAAAATCTCCAAACTCAATCGTATAACAATTCATCTGCATTGATATAAAATATCTTAGTTGCGTTTTATGATAATATTTTATATAAATGTATTTAAGAAATATAAAGTGGAACCATAATATTTATATACACACACACATATATATATATATATATATATATATGAATAATAACAACCTAATATATTTGTTATAAAATAAATGAAATTTGAAGTATTTATGATTTGTTTCATTACATCATCTGTCTCGCAATACGAATTCATAAGTTTATTATTATACTACTTTTAATCACTTTTTGGTACATACAAACTATAAGAAGAAAAAGAAGAAGTCAAGAGAATATCACGTAACTGTATTAGAAAATCAGGAAAATACACATATAATAATAGTCACTGTCTCACTCATATATATGGTTGGATTTTTTCTTGCACTTTAGCCACAAATCAAATAAAAATTGCAAATGAACTTTCAGGAACATANATATATATATATATATATATATATATATATAGAATACTATATTAAACGTATGAGAACTCCTGGAAAAAAAAATGAAACAAGTAACCTTTCCCTAGAAAATATATATAAAATGAAAAAAGAAACATTGAATTTAAGAAACGTAATGAAAATTTATCAATATAAAAAGGTTATGAGTTAATGGTATGTAATACTATGCTTTTTATTGATAATTTAATCGATAATGTCTTATTCATAGACAATTTTTATTATGAGAGATAACATAATTATCTAGAGTCGAAATTTGTTATAGAAATGTACAAATGAACTTATTCATTTGACTAAAATCTTATAACATCTCATTATATAAAGCGGAACGTATTAAAATTATAACTCATCAGATGGTGACATATGTCAAATATAAAATGTCAAATATTTTTAAAAATTAGTACTTTTGATATTTTAATTTTTTTATATATTACAAAATAGAAAATTTGAAAAAAATAAATAAGTAAATATAAAAATAGTTTATAAACGAGAAAAATAATAAGTAAATTTATCAAAAAAAGAAAACATTGGTAAAATTGTAAAGTGTTAAAAAGAAATAACTATCATATATATTTTATTATATAAATTAGAATATATTTAATGTGAATGTGATATGTATCAAATTTAACTTGGATAATGATAAAAAAAAATTGTCAAATATTATTAGGAAATTTATCTTTCTTCAACAAATTATTTGTGTATCATATAATGAAAGAGTTGAATAGTTTAATATGTTAATATAAAATTACATAAATGAAATAATTATTATAATATATCAAAAAAGAAAATACAGTAAAAAATGTCAAATATTTTTAAAAGGTTATCTATTAATATCAAAATAAATATATAGAATTTTAAGTGATAACAAACTTTTAAAAACATTTAGAATAGTGTCTTCAGTTTTCTAGATAATATGAATTGCTTTCAAATAGCATTTATCTAGTGCAATATAATGCTTAAAAAATATAAACTTCTTTACATATTTTTATATAAGTGTACTTTATTGATAATAAAATTTAATAATTACAAAGAAAAATTAGTTATCTACTTATTATCAACCAGCTATTGTAATGCAATTATATTAAATAAATGATTTTGATCGAAAGGTTAAAAAATTCACTTTTGCATTGTTTTTCACTAAAAAGTCAACTATGCTTGTTGCGTGTTTTGGTATTAGAGAGATTGATTATAGATTAGGTATTGTCAATTCAAATGTAATGAAAATTTTTTAACCAGATATAATTGTTAAAATTGCAGTGTGAAGTGAGATTCTTAGGGAAGTTTCATCATCCAAATCTTGTGAAGCTTTTAGGTTATTGTTGGGAAGAGAATCAATTCCTCTTGGTCTATGAGTATTTGCCTAAAGGAAGCCTTGAAAATCATCTCTTCTCCAGTAAAATTTTACTTCTACTTTAGCTTGCTTTGTACCTCTATTTATTATTATATGCATATTTATTTATTTATATAAAATGTTAATGTAGAAGGAGAAGCATTGACTTGGGAGACACGTTTAAAGATAGCCATTGAAGCAGCTCAAGGACTTGCTTTTTTGCATAACTCAGAGAAGAGTGTTATTTACAGAGACTTTAAGGCTTCTAATATTCTTCTTGACTTAGTACGGTGTCGTTTTTTCTGGAAGTAAAACTGCATGCTGTTTCTTTAATTTTTAGTAACAGTTGTTGCCGTTTCTTGTCAGGATTTTAACGCTAAGCTTTCTGACTTTGGATTAGCTAAACTGGGACCAATTAATGGATACTCACACGTGACAACACGTGTTATGGGCACACATGGTTATGCAGCTCCTGAATACATGGCCACAGGTACAAAAAAAAAAAAACTTTAAATACGATAAAATTATACTAAAAATACCACTAAATTTAACAAAAAATACTGTCAAAATTTGTTTCCGAAAAGTATCATAAATATTAAAAATAAAATTTGAAAATCTAGAATTTAATTTTTCGGTGGATTTATAACTGGATTAAGAACTTAGTATTTTAGAATTAAGATCTAGTTTTAATATTTTAAATATTAATTTTAGTTTTGTAGTATGTCTTAGATAGAATATTTTTTATAGTATTTTTTCTACAATATTAACATGTGGTATATTATTTTCCATTTAAAATAATCCATTTTTCTTTTATAATTGATTTTTTGAAGTTTTGCACAAACTAATAAAGTAAGGATTTCTTAGCTATAAAATGCTATATTTTCACAATAAAAACATTCCAATGATTTTCAATCATTGGTAATTTATTTTTATTTTAATTATTATTTTTCACGTTGTAATTTATTTATATTAATTACTAAAAAATGTAATATTTTTTGTAGAACATCAAGTATTAAGGAACAATATAAAATTTTTAGCGAGTACATATTTTTCTTAAAAGAAAATATGTTTGACTATTGCTTTGAATAAATGCATTATCATTACTTTCATTTGAATCTTTGACAAAAAAGTTATTTTTCACAATTTTGACTAGATTAAATGATGTTATATGTCATTTTTTGGTTGCCTCCATTATAGGTCATCTATATGTGAGGAGTGATGTTTATGGATTTGGAGTGGTACTCTTAGAGCTCTTAACCGGTTTAAGAGCACTAGACTCAAACCGACCATCTGCTCAACAAAATCTTATAGAATGGGCTAAACCGGTTTTAAGTCAAAAGAAAAAGATTCATAAACTGATAGACCCACGGCTCGAGAACAAGTTTCCACTTTTGGCCGTGTCTAAAACCGCCGGACTTATACTACGGTGTCTTGAGGCTGACCCAAAGAACCGACCACCGATGGATGATGTACTCAGAGAATTAGAAATCGTGAGAACTATTAGAGAAGAACCTAAAGAAGATAAACGTAAAAGAAGAATTGGTGGTTCAGATAATAACCGGATTAGTGGCAATGCTTCACCGCAAGTTCGTATAACCGGTCGAACCGGGTAGGCAAAGAAAAGTTTTTGGATCATTCACATATATGTACAAAAACATACTAAACATTTTTTATTGAAAAAAACGAGGTCTTATTTTACTTACAGTTTTAGACTTAGTGAAATATTTTCTGTACACTATTGACAGTTTTGTTCCATGGTAATTTATGGCAAAATAAATATTATTATTTGTAATTATAATTTATTGTCACTTCAAACTCCTAATGTTGTTCATGATAACCTAATTTCTACGGAGAAAACTAAATTTGTAGAAGAAACGGTTTTAATTTGGTCATTTTAATCTAAGCTATAATTTGATTTAGTAGTACAAATTCTATCAAAAACAAAAAATTATATTCGTATACAAGTAGTCATATTTCAATTTATAGTCTAATAAGAAAATAGCAAAAATGATAACTAATGGACCATCGATTTTTTTTATTTATTAAATGACTTTAAATAACGTAAATAAGAATGTGTAATCTACGTTTATGAGACCAAATAGAGATCCGGATGCTATGGATGTGGTGGGTAACACATGGCTCTGGGTGTTTTAAGGTTGTCAAGATTTCAGTCCACCTAGTTTAGTTGCATCTACATCCATGTGCATATAAATTATATTATCCAAGTGGTAGAACCATAATACAAAATTCTAAAGATATTAAGAATATTATTCGATGTAATACTTTCAATTGTAATATTGTAAATATAGAATATATAAATAAATTATCATGATGAAAGTCAAAATAAGATAAAATTACTAGTAAGTACTTTTTTTTATGACTTTGGTATTCGGAATTCCGAAAGATTTCGACTAGATCCAAAATGTTCATAGTCGCCAAGAGTATCCAGGAAAGCTGCCAAAATTCACTCCATGTTAATTAACGATGACCGAGATTCGAACATAGATGACAAAACTCTCATTTGTGAGCCATTTACTACCAAAGATAGAATACCCAATTAACTAACAAGTACATATTTGCATCTTTTACAAAAAGTACGTATTTGCATGTATCATTATTTTGTTGAAGCTATATGTGATACACATAATATTTGCAAATGTAGTTAGAACTTAGACGTGAATTGCAGAAAACGAATAGTACCACAAAATTTTGTGGGCCGAGTGTAATTCTAATTTTGATATTTTCTCATCAAACCAACAATTTCATTACTAAAAAAAAGAGCTTACACTCCATTAAAAGTGTAGATAAATACACATAAAAAAAAAAAAAAAATTTAGCGAAAACATACGCTAACCAAAAGATAAAAACTATAACGAAAACACAAAAGATAGATCCAAAGACCGAGGACACCGAGTCATCTTGATGGAACCTTCGACACTTGTTGACAATAAGTCTCAAGCAAATGAATAAAGACTAGTGCACTAACATACACTTATGTCTAAGAAGATTTCTTCTATTACCGAAAGAGATTGCAAATCCAAGTCCAAAGCTTCCACAACGAGCACCACCTACACATGGTTTCTTGTGAAGAAATGACTAGGGAAATGACTTCTTGTAGCAAATAGGATAGCCAGATCATGGTGCAACTGCATAATCCATATTACATCTACAACAAAGCATATATCATAACTAATAGACGAGCTTAAGCTCCTATAGTTTAAATAAACTAGACCAAAACTAGTAGAAACCTCAATATAAAGTAAATTTGGGATATTGAAGGAACCAAAAAAAGAAGATCAAGCTAGTAGAAACCTCAATACAACGTAGATTTAGAATATCAAAGGAACCCAAAGAAACTAGACCAAAGCTAGTAGAAACCTCAGTACAAGGTAAAAACAGAGAACCAAAAGAGTTTGACATACATATAGCACTATCACCATCTTTGAAAATTGCTATAGAACTATCTAGTACTTTCACCAAACTTAACACTGATAATAGGATTTTGAAGTCCTATTGGGTATCAATTACCCATCGTTGTAGTATAGATGGGTTGTCAATCCATAATGGGAATGTACTAAAAAATCTGGAATGAGATGGATGCTTTAAAGTCAAACTAGGTATTAAAAGGGGGGTTTTTCTAAAAGGTCCTAAGTGCAATGAATCATAAAATGCATGAACATAAAAAGAAGCATAAAACACTTAAATGTAAAAACAGAGTAAAAGCAAAGAGGGTGAAAGATGTAAGCAATGTAAAGCAGTTCCTGAAGACAAAGGGTAATTGACTAAGGATCTATCTTGAGCTACCTAAGTACCTAACATACTTCATACAATGAGCTAACCCCTAGACAGTAGCAACATAAGCAATCAATTCCAATTCCTTGGTAATCAATCTCAAGCAAAGCAGTCACAGACTCAACTGCCGTCATAAACGGTGACTACCTAACATGCATGAACAACAACTACTATAGTCAATAAGCCTCCCAAACATATAATGCCTTAGAAGGGGAAAAAAAATCTCTGAAATCACCTAGGTCTGGACACCTTCAATGACTCACCTTCCGGTGTTGAAGGGTCTAACGGCGGGTTTTCAGTCCCTCCCGGGTATAAATACAATCAACATTACGACCAGGTGAAACAGAAGGGATCTAAAGAACAAACAACTTAGGTACTAAGGTAAACCCAGAACATCAACCCTAGTTTACCCCATCCTCAGGAACTTGATGGGCTACTCACTACTCATGGGAGTAGAAGCAGTGAAAACAGAAAGCATAACCTTAAAGCTAAACATGTAGATCTAGGAAAAACAGATGAAGAACAGCAAGAACACAAACCCAGAAATGAAGAACAACAATAAAACAGTTTACAGAGATGAAGAACAAACTTAAAACAGAAGATTAAAGCTTAAAATGAAAATAGAGATGCACAAACTAAAAAACAACCTAAAGCTAAGCAAGAAAGTAAAGGAAAACAGAAGATTAACTTAAAACTTGAAAGAAAGCTGGTTTTTACACCAAAAACATGAAGAAAAACAAAGGAAAATAAAACCTAAGAATAAAACCTAAAAAGGAAAGAAAAACTAAGCTTGTTGCAAATGGAGGCGAATTAGGGCTTTTATAGTGTTCAGAGAAAAGCCCTGATTCTCACTAAAGACAAAAAACTAATCATTATCTTGGATCTTGGGCCTTGGTTCAGGTGATATCCAGATTTGAGTTGGTCGGGTCGGAGCGTGTTTGACTTCGAGTTGGTAAGTGCTTGATCGATCTGAGCTGGAGATGCTTGAATGAGATTTATCCAGCCTAAGATGCGTCTGAGAGTGGGATCGATCCAGGAATTGAGTACCTGAGATCGATCCAGACAAGTGTGGGACCGATCCTGCCTTGCTTCCTTCTTAGTCTTGCTTCAATTCTGCATTTCCTTAGCTTCGTCCGAGACTTTACAAATTTCCTTGAAAGAGAGAGGGATCGATCCAGGCTGAGATGGGATCGATCTGGAGTGTTCCTGGGATCGATCTGAGCTGGTGGGATCGATCTTAGATCATTCCAGATGGTAAGGTGAGATCGATCTCAGATCGATCTAGGTAAAGCCATGAGATCGATCTCAGATCAATCTAGAGAAGGTAGTGGGATCGATCCCGACAAGCATGGGATCGGTCTGGTTTTGATCCCGAGGTAGATCGAGTCCATTCCATGCTAAGTGCTGCTCAATTCAATGTAAGTGCTTCTTTTCTGAAATCTCACAAATCCTTCCCAAAAACTCCTGAAAAATCTCTAAAATGCGTGCATATGCAAATTCTAATGCAAAAGTCGTAAAATAATAAACTTACTAAAATCAACTATAAATATGATGTATGCACGCTTTTTAAAACTCAAAATTGATGCTAATTGATATGTAAAATCCATGAAAATTAAGTCATCAACTTTCCCAAACTAAATACTTGCTTGCCCTCAAACAAGTAATTCAGAAGTCTGGGAGTGAGGTTTGAAAGTGGGAACTCAGAACCAAAACATGTTGCAAACACATGTAATGTTAATGTCCTGGTTACTAGTTATAGAATGCAATCCTAAGCTTATCCTACTCAAAAACGTTAGCCATACTCATCACAGTTCATCACAGACCAATTTCAACTTCCACAATGCATTCAAATTCGTTTATCCCTTTAACATTCATTAATCAGAAACCATGGATCAAGTCAGGTGCCTTCAATGAACTCAGTTGGTCAAGGACATGTTAAGGAGTAAAGATGACCCCTTTATGCAGTGGTTAGTAATTCAGAATAAGGGTTCTCTCAAAAATAGAATGAGCTTTAGCAGAAGGCTAAAGGTAAGAACACTTAGATGTATACAGAAATAAGACCTCATTTACCTAATGCTATTGAAACCTAAATTTCCTAATTCTACCCAGAGATGCGTCCTAGTTCTACCCTTTTAAAACTTCAAAGTGATCATACCCATTTTTGTATTTTTTCTTTGTTACCCTTATGAGAGACTTCTTTCTTAGGTGCTGCTAGCTGTTTAAGAAACTTTCTTACTTAAACACTCAATGGCTATTGACCTTCTTACTTACACTATCTTTTTTGGTTTTACCCTTTTGCATTCATTGTTACATGTTTCTTCTTATTCTGCACTAGCCATACTTCTTTTACATATTAACGTTCCCCCAAACTTTCTACTAGCATGTTTTGATTCTTTTTCTTTTCATCTACTAAGGTTATTTCTTAACATTTCCCATTGTTACCAACTACCAATACCCTTTTCATTCATTTCCACACAATACCAGCAATTGAAATCGAATCCCACCTAGTCCTATCTTGTCCAAAAAGCATGGACTAGACTACATGAGACCCTATTCCTGTCAGTTCGAACCTAACACTTTCTACCAAGATCATTCCATAAAAGTCCTGCCACTCAGTAGTAAATTTAGAGCTTGAAAGAAGGTAAGGTTCAAAGGCGTGGATTCTACTTGGGTTAACAAGAGTGGTAAAAGATAGAAGATAACCCAAATATGTATATGTTATCCATGAGTTCATATTCAACACACAAACATGATAATTAAGCATTCAAATCCAAGTTTTAATAGATAGGAACAAACTTCAAATCACAACATGCTTCAAGAGACAAGTGATCATGCAAATTCACATTCTAAGTAAGGTGCGGTTTTACTTCAGAAAATTTTAAGATGCATTAGACAACTAACAACCAGGGCACTAACACTTTTTGAGAAAACAACATACTTACAACGTTATCACCTTCCTAGTTCCCTAAGCATATGCAACATCCTATATGCAACTACATGAAATGCAAAAGACACTCTGTTTTTGAAGAACAATTTTCGAAAATTTTTCAGATTTATGGGTTTTTGATGCTAATAGATGCTATATGAATGCATTGAAAATTGGAGACAAAAGAACAAACAAAAAGATTTCATTAAATAGCAAGGGTCCTTCCGAGTCCTCCCCCAAACCTAAAATTACACAGTCCCTGTGTAATCCAAATTTCGGATTGGACTCAAGGAAGGACAGAATAGTGAAAGCATTAAAAACATCAAGACATAAAGACATGCCATCAAGATATAAATACATGCACAAACTTAAAACGTGAATAGATGGAGGTGCAGCGGATCATACAGTGTTTATCTAGGGATGACGTCAGTTACTCCCAAATTGGGAGTTGGATGAGTCTCCCTCCAAGGAGAGGTTTGAAAGGTTTTCCGAACAAGATTCCAGGGTTGTGACTTGGTCGATGATGGCTTGATCGGTGGAGTAGTAGTGGGTGAACACAATGTTCTCCCTCCTCTCAAGAGATGTTCTTCTGCTGTTTGGAAGCAAGATGATCCCTTTGGTATCACATGTTCTCTTGAATTGGTAGCAGAACTGTTCATATAATCTCCCCACTAGGAACTGAATGTCTTTTAAATGATCGTAGTTCAACGACCTTGAGGTCTGATCAATTCTTCCGAGGTAAACTTGGGTATGCTGAAGGATGGGAGTGATCCAGCCTCCCACTCGTATTTGAGGTACTCCTCTTTTTTGAGACATCCAAGTGGGATCCTGGTATTTGCCAGTTGTCTGAGAAATAGCTTAAAAGGACAAGATCTTTTTTCATAGAGTGCTGCGAATAGGGATTCATCTTTGAGGAATTCGCTAACGTGCAAGACAATGCCTAGACTTAAGAACTTCATCTCCTCTCCCAAAATGTAGGTTGTGTCTTGCCTAGCAAAGAAAGAGTTTGCAAGGATCTGGTGCACATAACGGATTGCTGGATGGCGGATAAGGTCGATATTGGTCTTCCCTTCTTTATAAGCCCTGGATCCAATTATCTGCCAAATGAGTGCAATCTCATTTGGATTAACTTTGAATGTTGCTGGTTGAGTTTTCTTAGGGTGAAAACCGTAGATGTACTCCAACTCTCTGAAGGTGATTGTGTGAGTTTTTGCGTAGACATCCTTGAAGGTGATGAAGCCACCATTACTCATATCTTACCCGCTCTCGTTGACATATCTTACTTGTAGGGAGGCTAAGAACATGCATGTCAATTGTTGGTAAGCCTCGGAATCCATGTCAAGCATGCTCGATATTCCCATGTTTCGCAGAATGTTCTTAACTGGCTCCAAGATTCCGAGATTTTGCACCATTTATTCATTGGGGAATGTTGATCCTATAAACTCGGCCGCCATTAGGACATGGTAAATCTTGACGTCCGAGGGCATGTTAGACATGGTTGCTCCTGAAAGATCAATAAAAAATTAGGAGCTTTTCAACAGATTAGAGTCCCTTCCACTCAACAAATTCAAGTTTCACATACTCATCATGCATAATTCTTAAATCTCATTCTCATCTTTATCAACAACTTGCAATTTGATTTCATAAAACTTTCAGAGATTCATGAAAAACCGAAAATTTTGTAAAAATTCAGAAATGATAGAACGGAAACCGAATTGAAGATGCGTAAAGATGTGATGATCTCTTGAGCGTAAGTCTTCATAGATTGATTTTAATCAGAGAATCTTAGTAGTGAGAGTTAATCATGAAAGAGAGATGAATATACTCCCTTAAATAGAGGTGTGGTGCGACTTTTGGTAGAGGTAGTGGTGAGTGGTGAGTGGAAGGTTGTGGTGGAGAAGTAAATTTGGTGTATGTGGGAGAGGATTAAATAGGGAACATTGGGGTGTGGGTTGTTTAAGGAAAGTGATGGGGGGGGGATGGAAGTGATCTTTTATCCATGGGGTAAAAGGATGCAAGTGGGCAAGTGGGCATGGAGGTGTTCCTTTGTCTTTGAGTGAGGTGAAGCCTTGTTCGAAATCAACACTTATTTTGGTTCACATGTGATTGCTTTACTCGGGTTGATCCCAACTTCAATAGTCGGTTCGATGACGATTTTAGCATGTGGATCGATCTCGGTGTTAGTGTGCGGATCGATCCCGAACATGTCTTGGATCGATCATGACTTCTTCTAGAATCGATCATTGTTGAGTATTAGATCTATCCTGGTATTGATTGGGATCGATCATATGGCATGCCTTGGATCAATCATGACATTAATTATGGACCAATTGGATCGATCACATGTTGTGCATAGGATCGATATAGGTTGTTGCAAACTCATTGACCTGGACAACCTCTCACTTGATCAACGTGTTGAAAATGCATATCACTCACGCCCCATTTCTTTTCTCAATGCAAGATTCCCGAAACTCAATCCGTAAGTACCTAAGACACCAAAACATGATAAAACTAAAACGCATTAAATCAAGTACTGGAATTTAAAAACATTGGAATTGAAATATATACAAAGATAAACATGGGACTTCCTCCCAAGTGAGCTTGTTTTAAGTCACTAAGCTTGACTTCCTATTTTTAGGATTAGTGACCTTGAGATGGTTCTCCGAAGAGAACCAAGGTCGTTTATGAGAAAGCTCCCTTATCGTAGTTCTTATCAACCTTGGAGTTCAGCTTTGGTTTTTTATCAACTTCTACAGAAAGTATGATGTCTTCCTCAAAAAGCACTTCCTTGATCATGAAGCTCTGGGAACACAGTGGATCCACGTTCCCAAAATAGTACTTGAACCTTTTGTGAAGTAAGAACAATTGGTCTCCATTCTTGATTTCCAAGGTTCGGGTTTGAGGCTCCAAGTATTTTTCAGAAATTGGAGTGTTCGAAGGTGGCTTCTTAGGTGGCACACGTTCAGGTTGAGGNTAGGTTTGAACTCATGAATTCCTTTTCCCGGATATTTAAGGTTGACTCCACCTTTGGACATTTCCAATGTCCTGATTTCTTCTAACTTCTTTCAAACTTCTTTATCCGGTTCTTTGACAGGCTTGAAGACTTCATTGTGCATTCCAGACTTTGTTGGTTACTTTCCCAATCCATCTTCAACTGCTTCACTGCTTGAGTACCCATTTTTTGGATTGTCTTCGCTCAGTTCCTTCTCAGATACCAGCTGACTTTGGGCAGTGAGGTCCTTGGGTTTAGTCTTGATGTTGAAGATCATCTTTGGTCCTCTCCCTATGTTCAGCTTAATGTGATTTTTTTATGTTGATCACAACTCCAAGCGCTGCTAGGAACGGTCTTCCGAAGATCAATGGATCCATAGGCTCTTCATCCATCTTCAATACCACAAAGTCCGTGATTATTGTTACATCCTTGATCTTGATAGGTAAGCTCTCCAATATGCCAACAGGATGCCTAACTGATCTGTCTGCCATCAACAAATTTATGTTTGAAGTCTTAAACTCATCTAGTCCTAGCTTTTTGGCAGTGGACATAGGCATAAGGTTGACGGAAGCTCCCAGGTCACAAAGGCATTCATCAAAAGTGAAGGTTCNGATCAAAAGATAAGGTTCCTAGTGAACAAGGTAATGTGAACGAACCAGGATCTTCTTGCTTCGTTGTTATCAAGGAATTTCGTTCTTCAGGTGGTTTCACCATTTCTTTAGTTACTTCTTCCTTCATGGATTTCGCAAAAAAACTCATGGTATTTTGCCATAATTTCCTTCTTGACCCTAGAAGGGAAAGGTAACCTCGGAACATATGGTGGTGGAATGAAGGGTGCGTCATTCGGTTGTGATACATATGATTACTCAGCAAGAGATGGTTCAGTGATCACTTCTGGTGGAGGTTGCAATGGATTATGTGAATAAGTTATTGCAGGTTCGTCTTCTTCAATTTATTTTAAACACGAACCCCCCAACTAAATCTACACTGTCCCCAGTGTATAGAAGAGGGTAAGTTTGAATAGGAATTAAAGACGTCTGATCAAGATAGACATCATTGATGTTGGCGTATTCTTTTGGATTCTGCATAGATTTTCCTGGTAGATGACCATTCACAGAAGTTGAAGTTGATGCGGTTTTTCCTTCAGGAGTGGTGACCCTGGAGGTGAGATTTTCTATCTTGGAGTAGATTGCACCAAAGGATGTATCCATCTTGTGTTTGAGTTCGCCAAATTTCTTTGATGTTTCCATTGCATAAGCAGCCTGTCCTTGGAGAAGTTGTTGTAAAGTAGATTCTATGTTGAAGGGTTGAGCATGAGGTTGGTTAGATGAGAAACCACGAGGTACACCAGTAAGTTGTTGTTGTTGTGGTTGTTGAAAACCATTTTGTTGTTGCTGCTTTGGGAAGTAACCTCTGTTCTGGCTGTAGTTGTTGAAGGTTGAGAGTTCTTCTGCTATTGAGGTGGGTACACTTGGTCTTGAGGATTAGCAACGTTGTTGCTTCTGTAAGAAAGATCAGGGTTGTTAGAGTAGTTGAAGTACCGTTTGTTGTAACCCCCTTGGTTCTGCACATAGCACATTTCTTCTTGTTGTTGAGCTTCTGCAGCTTGAATCTGGAGTTTTTCTTCATCAGAGATGAAGTGAACTTGATGTTGTTGACCTAGGAGTAACCTGTCCAACTTCTCATTCAGCGCTGTTGAGCTTTTGCAGCTTGAATCTGGAGTTTTTCTTCATCAGAGATGAAGTGAACATGATGTTGTTGACCTAGGAGTAATCTGTCCAACTTCTCATTCAGCGCCTTGATCTCCTTCTTAGTGCTATCATCAGAAGTAGAACTACCTCGAGGTGTTCTATCATAGTCCTCTCTGTGAATCTCGTCAGACTGGGCAAGATTCTCAACCAACTCTCACCCGTCATCAACGCTCTTGTTGAATAAGTTCTTGTTACTTGCAGTATCGAGCAAAATTATAATCTTAGGCAAGACACCTCTGTAGGCTGTGCTGAGAAAGAAAGCTTTGATGAAATCGTGATGGGGGCATTACATAGTGTAGTTCTTGAAGTGCTCCCATACCTCAGAGAAGGTTTCAGCGTTCTTCTGTGCAAACCTTGAGATGTCGCTCCTCAAGCGTGTTGTTCTGGTAGTTGAAAAGAACTTTGCAAGGAATGCCTTCTTGCAGGCATCCCAGGTGGTGATGGAGTTCCGTGGGAGTGACTTCTCCCACTGATGTGCCTTCTCCCCCAAAGAGAAAGGGAAGAGGCGTAGCTTGAAAGCGTCTTCATTCACACCGTTTATCTTCGTCATATTGCAGAACCTGTCGAACTCATCGAGGTGATCAAGTGGATCTTCCATAGGTAGTCCAGGGAACTTGTTGCCTTGTACCATAGCAATGAGACTATGCTTGATCTCGAAGTTGTTGTTCTGAACTGCAGGTGGGTTGATACCATGTCTGATGATGTGAGTGTTGGGGTTGTCACCAGCACCTATGGTGTTTTTGTTGTCTCTGTCAACGTTGTCTGCCATTTGTATGTTCAACCTTCTCAAATGTTCTGCACGTTCGTGTTCACGTCTTGCCCGAGAGTGTTCTCGTTCAAAAGCTCTGATGTCGTCAACGAGTGGAAGCAAGTTAGTTGGTCCTCTGCTTCTCAGGTTCATACACTGCTAGGCAGGGATTTGAAAACAGAGCAAACAAAGGTAGACTGGTAAGTAAAAATGTAAAAAAAACTTGATCTGAAAAGATTCAAAATCTAGAATGTTGTAACAAATCCCAAATGGCAACGACGCCAAATTGATAATAGGATTATTACGTCCTATTGGGTATCAATTACCCATCGTTATAGTATGGATAAGTTGTCAATCCATAATGGGAATGTACTAAACAATCTGGAATGAGATGGATGCTTTAAAGTCAAGCTAGGTATTAAAAAGGGGGGGGGGGGTTGCNTAAAAATAGAGTAAAAGCAAAGAGGGTGAAAGATGTAAGCAATATAAAACAGTTCCTAAAGACAAATGGTAATTGACTAAGGATCTATCCTGAGCTACCTAAGAGCAAGATTATTGGTAGAACCCAAATTAAGGTTCTTTAGATTAATTTATTAAAATTTAGAGAAGAATTAAAAAACTTCACTTGTTTTAGGAGATTAATGGTAGAACCAAGTGGTGGATCTTTAGAATAAAATAATATTAATTTTGTAATTATAATTTTTATGAAATATTTGAACATAAATTTTATAAAACTAACTAATTAATGCATTAATATTTGAACATAAAACCAAAAATCGACATAGAACCGAAAATTTTGGGTATTTTTTTGTATTTCGGGTCTGAAATACCTGAAACCGATATAGAACCAAACCGACCAGGAACCGAGAAGAACCAAACCAAATATTAGAAAAGTATCAATTGGGTATTCGAATTTAGGATCCGAAGAACCAGAACTGAACCGAATACTCAAAAACCAAGCCCAAAAAAAATTATGAAAAAAAAAATAGGATCAGTAACATTACGCCACATGGCGGTTTTAATACTTTGAAAAAGTATCTCAAAGAAGAAACGTTTCTTCCCTTTTCTTAATATTTTATTCTTATTTTTTTGTAAGATTCGACTAAGATTTGCCGTTAATCTTGCCCTAAGTACCTAACATATCTCATACAATGAGATAACCCCTAGACAGTAGACACATAAGCAATCAATTCCAATTTCTTGGCAATTAATCTCAAGTAAAGCAGTCATAGATTCAACTGCCGTCATAGACGGTGACTACCTAACAGGCATGAACAACAACTACTATAGTCAATAAGTCTCCCAAACATTTAATTCCTTAGAAGGGGAAAACGAATCTCTGAAATCATCTAGGTCCGGACACCTTCAATGACTCACCATCCGGTGTTGAAGGGCCTAACAGCGGGTTTTTAGTCCCTCCCGGGTACAAATACAATCAGCATTACGAACATGTGAAACAAAAGGGATCTAAAGAACAAACAACTTATGTACTAAGGTAAACCCAAAACATCAACCCTAGTCTACCCCATCCTCAGGAACTTGATGGGCTACTCACTACTCATGGGAGTAGAAGCAGTGAAAACAAAAAGCATAACCTTAAATCTAAACATGTAGATCTAGGAAAAATAGATGACGAACAACAAGAACACAAACCCAGAAATGAAGAATAGCAATAAAACAGTAAACAAAGATGAAGAACAAACTTAAAACAGAAGATTAAAGCTT
>OVBE01005661.1:0-21266 GCA_900406425.1 Iberis pinnata
TTGCAAATGGAAATGCTCTATTTTCTATTAAATTATTATATTCTTCTTATATGATTAAAAAATATATGTTTAGAGTGAACAAAAAAATGGAGAAAGTGGTGATTTAAATTAGAAAATGTGATCATAACACTCATTTATTTTGTTATACATTTTTATTTTCTAGGATCAAACCATATTTTAATACATATTATTAATATTTTGTATAGGAAAAATGTATGCAAATTCAAATACTCTTCGAAGAGTTATAACGAAAAAATATATTCAAAGATTATTATATAAGAAAATGTTATACTATATAATAATATACAATATTTACATGATGTAAACTAAGGTAGAAAGAATATATATTTGTTTTTTAATTATTTTTTTGGCATTTCTAACTTGATTTAACCGTTTTCTTAAGGTCAATGGATAGTGTATGTATCGCACACTTTCTGTTTTTGTCAAATGCATTTTAATTACATGCATTCTTTAATATTATCCAAAGTATTATTATAATTTTTGTCTGAACAAGAAAAATAAGAATTAAAGAAAAAGACAACCAAATTGATTCTTTATAAAAACCCTTCCATCTCTTCCTATCGAGTCATTCACTCATTTTATATAATATCAACACACACTTCACACACTCTCTACAAAAACATGATTTCTGCATTTCTTTCATTTGGATTTTTCGTCTTCTTCTTCGTGATGACCGTGATGACCAAGAGAACTCAACATGATGAAATCTCCATCCGAGTTGATGAGTGTAAGATATATTTTTCTCTGATTATATAGTTTATTGCATGTTATCATCAAATCAAACCAAATCAAAAATTAAAACCACCTAAACTTGTCTTTCTTCTTCATCTCATGATCATTTATTTTTGTATTTCTTTGTGTAAGCGAACGAAACTCAAGCGGATCAACCATCGACACCAGCCGAAGCATCAACGTCAACTCCTACAGATCAGAATATACACCTTTTTATGAACGTTGCTCCTCCACACCATATGAGTAGGCAAGATCCAACATTAGTTCCCAAGCCACACCAAATGGATGGGCTAAGTTGGGGAGCCCTAGGGTATTGTTTCACAGCAAGTATTGAATTCAACACAATCGAAGAATTGAATGCAAGAATCAAAATTGTTTTCATGCTTCTAACACCAGCCCTATATCTATTGGTTGCGGCAAACGTAGTTTTTGCTCGCACATACCCAACGTTGGCTTATTATTTGGATAGATTTGCCACTCTACTCGTCTTAGTTGCTTCGCTAATTGCTGGCATGCCTACTACACCAGATGCGCTCGCTTTCGGGTTTATACTCTTCCTCGTCTTCCTCTACGTTGCCCAACTTGCTAGAAATTATTGCTAGATATTAACACTACTTTAATATACTAATTAGACCTACCGATAAATTCATTATGTAGTTGCATATATGTCTCGCAACATTAATCGGTTCGGCTACGTAATCTTGTGTAATTAATTACTCGCACTTATTGTCTAATACATTAACTAATTTTATAATTATTCTCTTGCTTTGTGTTTCTCTTTTTTTATTACCACATGGAGATGGTCTTTTAAACATCAAAACTACAATTAATATAATATGTTTGTGTTGGAGAAACTTTAAATTTCTTCTTTTTTCGTTAATTATTGCTCTTACAATTTAATTTGTTGGACTATTTTATTTTGGGTAAAATATCATTTTTCCAAACTTTTAAAGCCAAATACGATATTAAACTAATTTTATTAACATCACATGCTAAACTTATAGATTAAAGTTATTATTCTATATAATAATAGATTAATAGTTAAAATTAACTAGAAAAACATAAAATCTGCATCAATGTCCAAAAGTAGGTCCATCCTTAAAATTTCCGAACTGGAAGCACCTTGTTTGGATTTGTACCCTGGCCGGTTAACTTCCAAGTAGTTTATGAAATTACGATAAGACCATGGGTTTGGTTTTATTCTTTGTATAAATAATTCAACGACTTGTCTTGAATCTGACAGTTTTGGATATATCTAAAAATTGTTTATGGAAATTAAATTAAATTTTAATCACATTAATACAATAAAGGCTTCAAGTGTTATATATACAAAAGGAAAAATATAGAATACCATAAAAGAAATAAAATGTTTTTTCTTTAAAAAAAATATCATTGACATAAAATTTTTTTTATGAATTATATGTTATATTTGGGTTAATTTGGATCCATTAATTAAAATTTAATTATGAAGGGGTTATAATTTAAATTTTAAATTTTAGTATTTTTAGAGAAAAAAAAACATCTTCTAATGTTTTTGACAATCGTTTTTATGATTTTTTGGAACTAAAACTGTAAAATGATATTTTAAAAAAAAAAATCCTCTAAAAATGATATCAAAATCAATTAATTTTTAAGAGAAAAAGAAACAACACCTTACTATTTGTCGCCCAAGCTTCATCGGTCATTATTGGCTTTCCGGTTTTTGGATCACGTTTACAAAGCTTCAAAATGCCCTTTTCAAAACATTTCCAGGTGATGTTATCATAACCGGTTTGCTCACCAAACGCTCGAATAATTTTGGTTTTCCTAATTGATTCATTATCTTTACACTCTTGTTCGTATATTTTGAGAAACTTTATGTAAAGCTCATCTGTCCATATTAAACTCTTGTACAACAATTCAGAAAATGCAACGATTAATTATATATAATTTGTTGTGATCCATTTACAACTTGTAAACTTCCGAGCGAGAACTTACTTACTGTTTTATCTTTAGTATTGTCACTGACACACAACATGCGACGCATTTTCGAAGGTAATTTCGGTTTGACCTGGATATATATTAAAAAGGTCATAACTACTTTAACATTTGCTTTATCAAAATAAAAAAAAACTACTTTAACATTTTGACCCAAAAAAAAAAACTTATCATTACTTTTTATTATTTGTTAATATATAACCAAGAATTTTTGATGATTGATAAACATAAAATTAATTAAATAAACTTTAGAAGTATAAAAAGCCTGGTGTTTTAGAAAATATTTTAAAATTCTATAGAAAACCTAATTAAAAAAAATTGACTAGAAAATTACGTAGATAAATAAGAAAGGCTTGTTTTAAGAGGTTGTTAACGTTGAAATGCTTGTCACAAAATTACGTTAAGAGGTCATTAAATAATGATGTAGTTAGAGCCTAAAGGTAGCATGCACAATCAGATTAATGATATAATTTATAGTAATTAATAATAGCATGCTATATTCAATGTGACAATGTCACACAAAAGACAATCATTTCGCTTTTGATTACACTTTCTTTAATAAGGTCAATTCATTATTTCAACAACTTCATGTATAAATAGGCAAAATCAATAAAAGTTGATATTTTAAATGGTTTTCAATGTAAAATTAAAATATTAAATGGCCTACTTAAAAATGTGTGGTTTAAATGGTCTCAAAATGAAAGTTTGTGGTTTAGATTACTTTTTTCCCTAATATTTCATTATGACATTTCCAATAGTCAAAATTTTAATAGCAAAAAACAGTGGAAGAATAAGGTTGTTAAGCAATATGAGAGAATAATTACAAGTTATTTTAGACTAATTAAATAAGGATGAGGAAGCAATTGTGAATATTACTTTTAAAAAATTTGTGAATATTATTTTAAACTTCCTGACTAAAATATTCATATTTCTAGAGTTGTTTTTTTCTTTGGGTCAAACTCTCCAAAATTGTGATAAAATGTTAGTTTATAAACGATTTTTGCTACTGATCTTTCATACAATTTACATAACAAAAGAAAATTTCCAGACGAATGGATATCACATTTCAAAAGGGAATGAAAAAATAAGTCTTTTCTTACATTATTTACCATAATAATTTTAAGCCAAATTTTGTATTATAAGCTAAAAGAATGATTTGGTTATGTTTGGTTTGAATATTTTTTTTCCAAACTACTCGTATTACCAATTATTATTACCAATTTTTAAAGTTATTATTTTTTTGATAACTAGGAATTTTTGGACTAAAATCCGTAATCTTTTCAGGCCTGAGACCAAAGCATGTTATATGGTTGCGTCCCAACTGCTACTCGAATTTGTGACTTTTAGGTTTTGCGCAAAAAAAATTCTAAATGAACTAACAAGATCAAGTGTTTTAAAGTTTGTTAGTTTGTTTGACTATTCAGATGGGTTTTAGGTTCTCAAGAGGTTCGCCAATGTAGCATTATCTTAATAAGACTTACCAAATTAACTGATTGTCACGAAAGATGTAGTACTATAACATATGTGTTCTCTTTCTAAATTTTGTATGCACAATATAATATGGGGCTAAATAGCTATATTTGAAACTCATAATATTGTCTATCTCTACAATAAATTCCTTTAAAAACCACTAGTTGAAGAACAAAAATAGGTTGGTAGGTATCCACCAGGTACTTTAAATTTTTTAACATGAAAGTTAATTATCTTTGAAATTGTTGGAGTTAACATACTTTCATAAAGTCAACATAGTAAGTGATCACTAATAACATATGAGGATTGTGAATATTATTTTGAAATTCCTAACTAAAATATTCTTATCTCAAGAATTATTCTATTTTTTTGAGTCACGCTCTCTAAAAATGTTATTATTACTAAATTACATATAAACTCAATATATTCATCAAAAGTACTTACTAAATGACAAAAAAAAAACTCTCAAAAATACTTGTATATTTATAGTTTTTGCAAGTAACCATCGATACAATTTACTCAATAAAATAGTTTCGAGTGGATATCACCTTCCAAAAACGAATAGAAAAATTAACATTTTTTCCTTACAATATTCACGATAATGATTTTATGCTAAACTTTTATTATAAAATGAATCTCAATATCATGTATATTCAAAAAATATATCTTTCTGTCGAGGTCCATTCACACATTGATCGATCTTGGACAATATTGTAGTTGGATTTTCGGGTGTGGTCTGATAAAATTTGTCAAATCTTTCTGTTTTGATGAGAAAATCGACTAGACATAATGGTTAAAAATCATTTTAGCCAGATATGTGTAATCTATGAAAACTAGGTTGTATTGACGATTTATCCTATTTAATCAGTCAGAAGCTCAGAATAGACTGAGAAGTTCCACATGTAGAGGGGACATACCCGCTCGTAGACCTCGAGAAAGTCCACCTTACCTTTCGACGTTTATGGCACCCAACCCAAACCACAAAAATGTTCGTCTTTCTTCCAGGCTGTTTCCACAAAACAAACATTGTCATATATACCTGTTAAAATATCTAGACCATAGGGGAGATCAGTGGTCTGTGAGGTCTTCTTTACAGGGCATCGAGGATTTACCGCTACCCATTCTAAATATTCCTTAGCCGCTAGGCAAATTATGTGTGGTGACTTCCATATTCGATCATTTAAGAATTTATCATTTTGCACCTTCTAAATATAACAAAAAAATCCATGGGTATTCATCATTAGTATCTATTGTATCTTGATGTCCCGAGTGATGTGTATATAGATATTGGATATTCTCTAATAGTTCTGAAGTGGAGAAAATACCTGAAATGGTGGATATCATAGATAATGCCCACACATGTAAACATCGCGTGATCAAAAAATTAAAACAAAATTAAAAAAAGATAATAATATTTTAATGCATATCAGACAAAATAATATAATTAAACAAACTAAATGGGAGGAAAATAAATTTTTATGAGTCGATACACATGGAAGGAGTCTCAATGTGCATTGGCTCTTAAAGATTTATTTCCCTTCCCGTTGTTTAATTATGTTATTTTTTCTGATATGCATTACAATATTTATTGTGCTCTTTTTAATTTTGTATTAAGATAGGTAACACATGGTTTTAAACATATGTTCAAAGTCTTTTATATATGATCCATGAAACTTAAAAAGTTGACAAAAACAACTTTTCAACCTTAAGAAACCACAAAGTATCTAAAGAAAACTCCTCGTGAACTTCTGTCTTCTTCATTTGATCAAGATAGGTAACACATGGTTTTAAACATATGTTCAAAGTCTTTTATATATGATCCATAAAACTTAAAAAGTTGACAAAAACAACTTTTCAACCTTAAGAAACCACAAAGTATCTAAAGAAAACTCCTCGTGAACTTCTGTCTTCTTCATTTGATCATTTGTGTAATTGCTATCCAAACCAAACTCAACCCATGACATCTTCCACTACACCACCTGATGAAACAATCGACATCTTCCATCACACCCGAACCATCGACTTCAACCCGTTCAGAGAATATGCACCCTTTCATGAATGTTTCTCCACTCCACCCTATGAATAGAGAAGATCCTAATTTAGTGCCCAACCCACACCAAATGGATGGTTTAATTTGTATGGCTTTGGTTTATTGTTTATTAGCGGGAATAAAATTCAACACTATGAAAAATTTGACCGAAAGAGTAAAGATTACTATTGGTTAATAAGGAGCTCAATTAAATTAAACAACATTAATGGTAGAAGCAAGAGTCAATGAAGCTTTCAGGTTGGAAAGGTGAAGCTTAAGGCATGTAACGATCATAAATGTGTTATGAATTTTGGTTTGGTGTTTTATATCGAATTTTAAGTTTGAAATCGAACCGGTTTATAACATAAATTTGTAAATCGAAGTGTAGTGGACTGAACTGTGGACATAAATATGATGGTTTATGGACTGATTTTTGTAAGTGAAATGGACAATACAGTGATGATAATTGTTGGTACATGGGAATGCTTAGATTCTAGGTTGTGTAATGTGTAGCAAATGATAGATTTTCGAAATATGTTGGTCTGAAAGTGGGTGAGAGTTATGAAATTCTAGTGGACAAGGTTGCGGAAGCATATGAGAGATGCATAAGGAAGGAGAACATAATTTTGAGCTACTGGAGAATAGGGTCTGAGGTGGTGTTCACTTAAATGAAGATGCCCTATGTTGTTGTCGATACTGATGAAAGCTTAGACATATTCAAGCAAGCAAGAAGTAATTTTCGTGGACAAACACTGTATATGTCCATCAAACCAGAAGAGACAGCGGAAAACTATATACCTTCAAGAGTGGCAATAGGGAGAGCTGGAGAAAATGTCACCATGGTGGATCAGTTGTGTGATACATACGAGAGTGTGGAGTTCCTAAAGACGATGGACAGGCTTGAACTTTTTTACAACACAAGTGAAAAAAAAGAGTCTACCATAGTGCACAAAAGATGGAAAAAATGGTAGCAGCAGTGGACAAGAGGATGGACCACATATACCGGTAGATGGACCAAATTATGAAAACAGTGGACAAGATGATATCGGTAGTGGAAATAAACGACATCGTCCTGGATAGGAACATGTCTCTGCCAGCGAAGTCACTGATGTCATGCGAGGATATGGACAAAAAGACTTACAAATGTGTGGACATAATAATACGGAAGATGGACCACATATACAAGAAGATGGACCAAATTATAATAATTAGTGGACAAGATGATATTGGTAGTGGCCACATACGACAGCGTCCTGGAAAGGAACATGTCTCTGCCAGCGAAAACACTGAGTTTCAACAGTTGGGTCGTGATGATGGTGATGAATATAGTTATGATACCTACGAGGAATACGACTTCGACATAATGGGAAAGTTGATAGACACGCAGTACCCAACATAATGGGACCCGTATCAACCTGCTAAGTTCGTTTCCAGCAAGGGGGTAGTGAACGACCGAGGTGGGCTGCAATAATATGAACCGGGTGGTACAATATTTGGTTATATCAGTGAGCACGATGGACAAGATAACCCAGACCACGAAAGATTGTATAATGAAGTGGACAACCCAGATGGACATGAACTAGTAGTATAATTTGGTTGACAAGAATTTAGTTTTTTGTGCTTTTCGCAAAACCAGTAGGTTGTATAATCATGTGATTTTTTGGGTACTATAATCAGTGTATATGTCTACGTACTATGTGTGGACAAAACTGTCTGTTTGGTTTTCGTTAAGTTTTTTCTATTATATTATGTGTTCATATAAACATGTTTTGATTGCCTATTCCAGTATACGAACAATATTCTTAAGTGTAATGTCTACGTACTATGTGTGGACCAAACTGTCGATGGATAATAACTAGTGTATATGTGTGGACAAAAATGTCTGTGCGGTTTTCATGAAGCTTTTTCTGATATATTATGTGTTCATATAGACAAGTTTCGATTTGCTATTCGAGTATACGAACCGTATACTTAAGTGTAATGGTTTAATGACCATGTAATGTTCCACCAAAAAAAGGAATACCTGTTAAAAACATCGGATATGTCCACATAAACGTTATGGACAATAACATGTCTGCGGTTTTACAACTTACACATTAGCGGTTCAAACAAAGTACAAGCATCCTAAAAAAGCTGAATAATAGTGGAGAAAAACTAGGGTTATAAGAATAGAGTACTAATAAACCAAAATTTGGTTAGTCTTTTAACCGATATGAACATATACAATTAACTATGTCCACTGAATTCCTTACTCCGTCTTGTGTCTTTTTGGTACGTCAACTTTGTCCACAGTTGGATCTGTGGCCCTCCCATTCTCCTACAATACATAAATATTGGAAATTTAAATAGTTTGTTTAATCTTTAAACGCAACAAGTAAACCATTGCAAAAAAAAAAAATAATAATAAACACATTAGATCACTTGCGCCAACCTGATTGGTGGACATGTTTGTTATATCTTGCTTGTCCACCGCGGCCGATTTGGACATATCCTTATCCTGACATAAATAGAAATGTTGTTACTCTTTAAAACGGACATGAACGTGTTAATGTAAGTATGTTCACGAAATTCCTTACTCCGTCTTTTGTCCATATTATGATCCGTGGACATCTTGTTCTCCTGTAATACAAAAAAAGTTATAATTTTACACTGTAAACATACCTTAACATATTGTATCTCTTGTAAATTAGTATGTCAACATAATTACTTACTTCGTCTTTTAACCCTATGGTTACTTCTACTTCATCGACATGCTTTCGAGTTGACATGTCCTTCTCTTGAAAAAAAATATAAATGATGTTGGTGTTTTACCGGACCTGTCCATATTAAAGTAAAGATGTCCACAATATGACTTACTCTGTTTGTTGTCCCTTTTGTTACGTTTATTTTGTCCATTTCATCTTCCGTGGACATTTCAAACACCTGGTACATTTGAATTTAAATGTAAGTCTACCAAAAATACAAAAACAGGCTTGTACAAAAATACTTACGGCGGTGTCGATTTGTATGAGAGTGGGTCACTTATGTGTTAAGTGGTACGATCGCCTTTAAAGTCATCTCACTATTCACCGATTTCTTCACTTTTTCTTCGTTGCTGGTTGAATCTCTCACTTTTAATCTTGGCGATTTTCGAACTGCTTTACTTGAAGACATCACCACTACTTTTTTACCAGAATTACAGAGAAATGTTGACGAAACTTCAAAGAATTTGAAAATTTTGAAGAAATAAAGGTTTTGACTTTTTTGTTTTTGAGAAAGAAAATGTTCAGTTACAGACGTAATGGATATGGAGAGAGGTTGAGATAATCAAGGCAAAAGCTTTTTGAAAATAGATGCATTAGATTTTTTTAAATAAAAAATCAATAACGTCTATTTGGGATTGGGATTTTGCAAATCTATTTTTTTTTTTTTGAAATTTCAAAAACTAGGGTTTGAGATTTTTTGGTTTGTAGAAAGATTTTTAGATGTTTTGAGTTCTCGAGATATGATGCAGTTACATTAGTGAGAGAGTGGAAAGATGATGAGATAGTTCAGCAAAAACTCTGCAACTTTTTTAAATATTTAATAAATATTTTTTTAATGATTAACGTTACATCAATGTGCCAGTAGGGCATACTCGACTTTTTACAAAACTTAATATGGTAGGAATTAAAAAAATGGACTAATATGGCATTTTCCATAAGATGTTTTCTTATTATGGTAGTAGCCATAAATTTTTCTTAAAATTATAAAGTTTAATGAGTTTTTGGGGATTTACTCCAATTAATAAACATAATGACATCGTCAAAGGGGTTCTTTAAATGTTAAGAATCATGAACTTTATATTTGGAGAATCATGTAAATTATAAATAAAATAATTTACATCAATTTCTTAGAACTGATGTTATTATTTTCAAAATAATGATATTCAATCTAGATGTTATAAAATTATAGATTTAGTATCATTTATGAAAAAATTATTTATTTTTATATCGTTAAGTAATAAACGATTTAATTTTGTATACGAGCTATAAATGAGGTCTTCTTGTTCGAGGAAGGCAAATCTTTTTCAGTCCTCCTGTTTTGGAACCGAACGAGGAGGAGAGAAATCTCTTCAACCTAGAAGGAGAAGGATGGTCAAGCTTCTGATTTCACAATGGTTTCTAGTGACCTAGCCAGACTAAAAAAAATAGATATATCTCTAGTCTTAAGATAAGAAAAAGTCTTCTAGTGTAATCTTATACTAAAAAAATGTTGCTTTACCAAACCAACATATTTAGGTTAATAATAATCACATCTAAATATTTTAATGCTTTATCTTTTTGTTGGTATCTCAAATGTGTGTGGCTCATCATGTTTTATATATATAACTTTAGAATTTATATGTAATAATTTAATTAATTCATATGAACAATATAATAATATAATTTCTTCATTTCACATGAAATTTAGTCATTAAATTGTTTTCAACTACTATATGAAAGTTCATAAAAATTTGATATGAATATATTTTCTTAAAAATCACTAGAAAGTTGTTCTAATACATAGTATAAGTAAAAACATTAGAACTAAAATATTTTATTAATACTTTTTAGTATCTCATATGAATTTATTAACAAAATAATGATTATTTAACTACATGTAAGAAATTATATTATCATTAACAAGAAGTATTTTTTATAAAATATCTCTCAAATCATCGCAACTCTAAGAAATTTCTTTCGTACATATTTTTTTTTAAACTGATGTTTATTCAGAAATGCTATTTTTTGTCCCTTCACCACTCACTTAACAATATAGTCTTTAAAATAATCATAATTTTTAAGCGCCTCAAATGTACCTAATTTAATATTTTATAATCACATGTTATTACATATCTATATAAAAATTAACAAAAAAATTATATGATACTTTTAAAAAAATATTTAAACTTATATGATATAATGTAAAAATTGACTATTATTTTACTAAGTACAAATTAATCAATCCATTAATTTCAAAAATTTATATATAATGATAATTAGATAGATTACCCACATATAGCATAGTCAACCATTTAGTTTTAATTAATAATATAGATGGGTTATTTAAAAAAAATATCCATATATATTAAAACACATATGAAAGTAATCTTGAACGAAAGATATTAACTTCCTTTTACCGTTATAAACATTCGAAGTTAGACCATCTCCAACTCTACTTTAAAATTTTACTCTAGATTGATGTTTGCTCCAACTCATAACTCTAAATGTTACTTTAAAAAATTATATTTTACTTGTACATTTTTACTAACTATGAATTGTACCTTGTATTTTTATTTTTTACAAATTGATCTTAAATGTTTTGTTCTTTGCAAAAAATAATAAGAACTATAAATATAATATAAATGAAATATTATATATTATCAAAACAACATTACATCATAAAAAATAAAACATAACATATTTTGGTTTACTCATTATCATTAGTATATTTTCTCACAAATGATCAATTGACGCATTTTGGAGTGAGAAATGAGTTTCTTTATTTCTTATTTTTCTTGATCGGTTAAGAAACTCTTGAAAACGAATAAGAAGATGAACAACTTATTCATTCAACAAGTTCTTTTTTACAATATTTTAATGATATATGAGGACCCGGGAGTGATATACCGTATTTTAAAGAAAAAGTGTCAATGTTGTTAAATTTATGTGTTTTTTAATTTTATTAATTTTGTGTGTTTTAAAATTATGTGACTAGTATGATTTTTTAAGTTTATATTTATCTTTTTATGTTATTGTTTATTTTGTATTTTTAAGTTTATATTATTGTGTTATTTTTGTTTTTGTATTTAAGATTAATTTAGCAACAAAATAACGAGATATAACAATAAAGGACCACTTTGTAAATAAAATAGTTCAACTCTAAATATAGAGTAAAATTTAAAGTTACTCTAAATCTAGAATAAAAAGGGAAAAACTCTAAATTTAGAGTGTTAATAAGAGTTGAGTTGCAGTGCACTTTACTCTAAATTTAAGATTTAGAATATAGTTGGAGATGCTCTTAGAATGTTCAAGCACGGTAAATCTAGGTTTCGCCATAGCAGCATAAACGGACTAACCAAATTTCTTCATTTTCACATGAAATTTAGTCATTAAATTGTTTATAACTACTATATGAAAGTTCATAAACTTTTGTTTTGAATATATTTTTATAAAAACCAGTAGAAAGTTGTTCTAATCCATAGTATAAGTAAAAAACTAGACCTAAAATATTTTCTTAATACTTTTTAGTATCGCATATGACTTTATTAACAAAATAAAGACTATTTAACTACATGTACAAAATTATATAATCAATATTTTCATTAACAAGATGTATTTTCATAAGGTATCTCGCAAACCGTCTCAACTCTAAGAAATTTCTTTCGCAAATAATTTTTTTTTAAAATGATGTTTATTCATAAATTTTTTATTTTTGTCCCTTCACCACTCACTCAACAATATAATTTTTAAAATAATTATAATATTTAAGCTCCTAAAAATGTTCCTAATTTAATATTTTCTAATCATAGATTATTAAATATCTATATAAAAATTAACAAAAATTTATATGATACTTTTATGAATTATATTAAAAAATATATTTAAATTTATATGATATAATGTAAACAAATTGACTATTATTTTACTAATTACAAGTTAATTAATCCATTAATTTCAAAAGTGTATATATAATGATAATTAGATAGATTACCCACATATCGCGTAGTCAACCATTTAGTTTTAATAATATAGATGGGTTATTTTTATAAATTATCCCTAAACATTAAAACACATGAAAATAATCTTCAATGAAAGATATTAACTTCCTTTTTACCGTTATAAACATTCAAAGTTAGAATGTTCAAGCAGGGTAAATCTTTTTTTTTGTCACTGTTAGTAGGTTAGAATTAGTATGCCTACGTAGGAGTTCGACCCCACGACTGGGATGTCAGGAAATAACGCCAATAACCATTGGATTAAGTGTTGCTCGACTCAAGCAGGATAAATCTAGGTTTCGCCATAGTAACATAAACCTACTAACCAAATTTGTGTAATTTGTAGGATATTAAAATATTAAATATGTTGTGACGTGAAGCTATATGAACACAGGAAGGTTCGCATGCACCCACAACATTTTTAAAATAGTAAATTTTTAGTTAAAAACAATTTCATATTTACTAAAATTAGATAAAGCTTTCGTTTATTTACCAATTTATCAAATATGCACCTATTAGAAAAGTGGTTTAGATTCGTTCTTGAGTATGTTGCTGACCAAAAATATTTTTTTATTTGTAATAACTTCCTTGAAACTTACGCCCCCAACCACATGATTTCTACAAAATGTCTTATATATGTCATGTTAGTCTTATTTTATACGATTAATTACTTCTTATTTTAATAAATTAAATTTTATTCTATTTTATAATAATATATGTTAGCAGTTCCTATTTTTCCATTACACTTATAATACAATAGTGATATGGTTATTTTGTTTGTGCATGTGCGTAAACAAATATCTATTAACCTATGTAACAGGTGTTACTTTACTAATATTAGGTTATAAAGTGACAATTGTAGTGGTATTTTCCATTAAATTATTTACCATAAATGTAGATATATTATGTACTTGTATCCGCTGTGGTGAATTGGAGGAGATGGTCAATCATGTTATATTTAGTTGTCTTCCAGTCTTTCAAACTTGGATACTCCCATCGATTCTAACTCCAAATAGGGTTTTTATTGTCGTCTAGTTTTCTGGAGAACGTTTAGTATTTCTATTTCCATAAAAATTCAGTACAGAATGACATTGAAGCAAAAGAATAGTACTTATGGATTCTCTGGTATAACTGGAAAGAATGAAATAATAAATTGTTTAACAAGAAAGTTTAGGACACAACAGGTATTTTGGGGCTGGCTTCAAAAGAGGTCTCAGACTGGATGTAAACACATGATAGTATTCCAAAGACTAAGGCAGTAGCCTAGGAAGAGGTGTCTGGAATACGCCCTCATGAGGTCCTTTCTCGTGTTAATGCATGCTTCGTCGATGGATCATGGAAACATGAAAGAACATACCAATGGCATGGGATGGATACTTAAATATCAAACGAGGACGACTTCCATGATGGGGTCACAAGGTCTATTTCAGGAGATTTCCACATTTCATATGAAACTTTTAAGCCTACTCTATGACATGCAAAGTTGCAAAGTTTGCACGAAATAATACTTTCTACTCATATTCCCAATAATTAGTCACTACGACTTCCAATTCTTTGGATTGGCTAGCTTTCAGCTCAAAATTTGATTATTTAGAACCTTAAAGATAGATATACACGGATATGAAGATCAAATATTGCTCGCGAATTTCAAATGGACAAGCATATAGTCTCGCTCGTGCAGCAAGAAAACAAAGAGGATGTACAAAGTCGCATCAACAAACTTTTAATATAACAGTTGTTATTTTTTTGGTGACATAAAACAATGTGGATACATTATAATGTTGTCCACTTAAATAGATTTTTACAAGAAAAATATTTAGTATGCAAAACCTAATGAGCTACAGAAAATCATGATACAATTTTTTGTACTTCAAATTTATGATATCGCGAAATTATATATATATATATATATACTGACATAATTTTCATAAGAAAATTCATGTAAGATTAATTATATAGAACTATTTGAAAAATATTATATAGACATGTTATGACTAGTGCTTTTAGGATCACCTTATCACATATTGAAATATTAAAATAATTTATATATGTAATAAGACATGTTAAATAAGTTTACAATTAAAATGAACCATAAGATTTCAAATAAAATGAACGAAAAGTTTTCGCTATGGCCTTTAAGCATACAAACTAAATAAAGTTCCGTACGTAGATCGTAGCCATACACGTTTAACATAAAAATTACAAAATATAGTTAGAAAATATCGAGAGGATAATGATAATAATAAATTAATTAGTCAGAGAATAATACTAATTAATTACAAAGATATCCAACAGAAATTTATTGTTGCGACTTATGCAATGCAACTATACAATTATGTTGGTATAAGTATGAATATCTTTAATGTGTTAATTAGACGATTTACACAATAATTGAAATATGTTAAAAAAATATCTAATAATAAGGTGCATACATTGAGAAAGGTAGAGTAGTATCATCACGAGTATACTCGTGATTGTGAAAATAGGGTGTATAGTAGGTGATCCAGCGACTAGTGCAGCAACTAAAACAAGAATGACGCCAAATCTGTCAAAGTAATAGGCAATTCTAGGATGTGTACGAACCAAAAAGACATTTGCCATAATCAATAATATTAGGGCTGGTCCTATTATATTTAAGATAATCTTTACTCTTTCGGTCAAATTTTTTATGGTGTTGAATTTTATTCCTGCAAATAAACAATAAACCAAAGCCACCCAACTTAAAACATCCATTTGGTGTGGGTTGGGCACTAAATTAGGATCTTCTCTATCCATAGGGGGAGGTGGAGAAATGTTCATAAAAAAAAAAAGTTGATGTTCTCTGAATAGGTTAAAGTCGATGGTTCAGGTAGTGTAATGTGGTAGATTTCGATGGTTTATCAGGTGGCGTAGGGGAAGATGTCGAGTTTGGTTTGCTTAAACAAAAAGAATATAAAAAAAGTTAGACACAATATATAAATTTGGATAGCAATTAAACAAATGATCAAATGAAGAGGAAAGAGAAGTTCACAAAGAGTTGTTATAGATATTTTGAGGTTTCTTAGGATTGAGAAGTTGTTTTGTCAAATTTTAAGTTTCATGGATCATATATAAAAGCCTTTAAAAATATGTTTAAAATCATGCATTACCTATCTTAAAAACAAATTAAAGAGAAATACAATAAATATTTTTACGCATGCCAGAAAAAGACAATACAATTAAACAAATTAAATGAAAGGAAAATATATCTTTAAAAGTCAATACACATAAAAACCAATGTGTATTGACTCTTAAATACTTATTTTTCCATATAGTTTGTTTAATTAAATTATTTTCTTTGGTATGTGTTAATATATTTATTGTATTTGCCTTTAATTTTGTATTAATTTGGTTAGTCACGCGCTGTTTATATGTCTGTTAGCATTACAGACTTGAGTCTTATGTACAATACCCACCATTTTAGGTATTTTTTCCACTTCCAAGCTACTAGAAAATATCAGGTTTTTATATACCCATTACTCAGGACGTCAAGATACGAAAAATATCAATGACGAATACTCATAGATTATTTGTTATATTTGGAAGGTGCAAAGTGATAAACTCTTTAATAATCAAATATGGAAGTCACCACACATTATTCACCTAGCGACAAAGGAATCTTCAGAATGGGTAGCGACAAATCCTCAACGCCCTAGAAGGGAAACCTCACAGACCACTGACCTCACCAAGTGTCTAGAGATTTTAACATGTTTATCTGACAACGTTTGTTTTGTGGATAACTCTTGGGAAAAAGAGGAACCTTTTTGTTGTCTGGGTTGGGTTCTCCAAACGCCAGAAGGTAAGGCAAAGTTTCATAGGACACGAGTTCTTCGAGCGGATATGTCCCTCTACATGTCGAACTTCTCAGTCTATTATGGGCTTTGGACTGCTTAATCATGGTAAATCATCATTGCAATCTAGTTTTCATAGATTCCTTGGATCTGGTTAAAATGGTTTCTAACGCTTTTTTCTGATCGATGTTCGCATCACAATTGAAAATTTTGACAAAATTCATCAACACAAACCCGAATATCCGACTGTAATACTGTCCAAGGTCAACCATGAGTGAGCGGACCTGCTGGCACCCGAAGCTCGTCGATGAAAAACTATATTTTTAGACACAATAGATTTCTTCTTTTATGGCTTTTCAAAAAAATTGATGTATTTTCGTAACTTTAGTTTTATGGTTTTTTTGCGAAAAAAAACACATTAAGAGTCTTTAGGGTTGGAATGGTCGCATATATGTTAGAACTTACCATGATTTTATTCTAAAATATTAAAATGGGAGGTTGACTGTAATTTTTGTTACACAAAAAAGGTTCATTGAATATACCAGATAATGAGATAGAATTTATAATAAAAGTTTCGCTTAAAATCGTTATCATGAATAATGTAAGGAAAAATTGTTAATTTTTCCATTCTTTTTTTTTAATGTGATATCTATTCGGAACTTTTTTGTTGAGTAAATTCTATCAAAGATTACTTGAAAAATCATTTATAAACTAACATTTTATCACAACTATTTGACATAACCCAAAATTTAAAAGTATTTTGATTGTATACGTCATATAGTAAGTATTTTTGCTGAGTATAGTTTGAGTTCTACGTCATTTAGTAATAATAATTAAAAAAAATAGAGTGTGTGACACCTCAAAAAAAAAAAAAATAAACAACTCTAGTGATAAGAGCATTTTAGTGAGGAAGTTCAAAATAATTTCCATACTCCTCATGTGTTATTAGTGATCACTTACTAATAATGTCAACTTTATGAAAGTATGTTAACTGTTAATTCCAACAGTTTTAAAGATAATCAACTTCTAATTTTGTTCTTTAACTAGTGGTTTTTAAAGGAATTCGTCGTATACGTCACTTAGTAATGATAACAACTCTGCAGAGTTTGACCCAAAGAAAAAACCAAATATAAAGATAAGAGTATTTTAGTCGGGAAGTTCGAAATAATATTCACAATTTTTAAAAATCTTTTTTTGATGATATTTCAAAGAATTCATCTATAATGATTTCCATTTCCATTTGTTATTAACATCTTACTTCTTTTGTTGAAATAATTAATTGACTTTATTATAGAAAGTGTAACCAAAAGAGAAATGATTGTCTTTTTGTGACATTGAATATATCATGCTATTCTTGATTACTATAAATGCTATTATTAAAGTAATAATTGACTTTATTATTGAATATATCATATTATTAATTTGATTATGCATGCATACTTCTAGGCTCTAACTACATCATTATTTTAACGTTAATAACCTCACAAAACAAGCTTCTTGTATTTATCCAGGTAATTTTCTTATCAATTTCTTTATGATTAGATTTTCTATAGAATTTTAAAAAGATTTTCTAAAACACCAGGTTTTCAATACTTGTGAATTTTTCTAATTAAGCTTTGGTTATACATTAACAAATAATAAAAATAATAAACTTTGGTGAGCAAACCGGTTATGATAAGATCACCTGGAAATGGCATATTGAAGCTTTGTATATGTGATCCAAACACTGGAAAACCAACAATGACTGATGAAGCTTGGGCGAAAATTACTAAGGTTTTTTTTTTTTTTTTTGTCTCTTATAAATTAATTGATTCTGATATTATTTTTAGAGGATTTCCAAAAATACTATTTTATAGTTTTAGTTATAACAATTATAAAATGATTGTCAAAATCATTATAAAATGTTTTTTTTTCTCTCTCTAAAAATACTAAAATTTAAAATAACTATACAATTTAATATTGAAATTCCTTCAAGATTAAACTTTAATTAGTGGATCAAATAACCCAAATTTAACATATAATTCCTGAAAAAATAATTTTCAAAATCAAGAGTAAAAACGTAAAAAAAAAGCAAAATCAAGAGTAAAAACGAAGGATACAAGCGAAATGATTAACATTTACAAAAGTCTTTATCTGCAAAATAATTTCTTCAACCTTTAAATAGAAGAAGTTCTTAATCCTAAAAATGGAATATGATGAGCTTTTTGGAAAGAATGAAAATTGAGAGAAGAGTACATGTTTTACATTGAGTTTTTTAAAAAAATAAATGATTTTTATATGTTTATTTATGATTTTGGGACCCACTAAAATGAGATGATGTGGAAACATGAGAGGAGAGAGCAAACTCCCTAATTATATAATAGATTAGTATATTATATATAACTGTTTAAGTATAATGACATTTAACTGTTAATTAAGTAGATGATTACAAAATACATGATATATTATTTTATAAAATAATGTTACCAAGTTTCCCAACGTCGATAAACACAATTAAGAGTATAATGTTGAGAATGTCTCGAAATCTTTTGTCCTTGATCTAGTAAAGTTGTAGTGTCAAAATTTGACAATCATATAATATTTTGTAAGAGACCCGTTTATAATTTATGGTCTATGAGTTCATTGTTAATATTATATGATCCAACAAGATCACACTCATAAGAAAATTGGATCATAAAATATCTTGGGATTTAATTATATTATTAAATATATGTTATATTAAATATACATATATTTACTTTGGGCGATGAATGGAGCACACACCAGTGGAATGGTCTACTTTTGCAGTCGAGTTACAAGAGTTTTCTAAGCTACGAACTCATTATGCCGATTTCAAGCTGATTCATCAGCCACATACGATGAACTCTAGAGCTGATCTGTTAGCTAGACCATCATGAGATCGTAACGTTGTTTTTTCTTTTGTTGGTACTTATTTACTTTATTTGGCTTGTATCGCACGTCTCCAAGCTCCGGCTGCGGCCAATGGTGTGATGGCATCGTCATCGTCACCATAGTCTCGTGATCACGGAGGTGGTACTCCGTCGTCCGCTAATCCCTGGTCCTCAATAGTCTCTTCCTCCGACCTTCGCTCTCTCAAATCATCTCGTCCCGTTTTTACGGCAACTCACGGCACTGCTTCTGCCGTGGTTCCACCGGAGCTTCTCTCCGATTCCCAGCCTTTATGGAATAGTTTTCTAGTTGGTTACTTCATTGGGACAGCACCCCATATCAGCAAGGTTCACGCCATAGTAAACAGGCTGTGGAATCATGACGGCAAATCGCCAAGTTCAATTCATAAAGACGGACACTGTTCTCTTAAAGATTGAATCAAAATCTCTTCGTAACATTATTATTAGGAAAAATTATTGGCATATTTCTCATGTTTGACTTGTGGTGTAGGAATAGAATCCTTCACGGATCAATAGAAAACCCAATCTCACTGCGATTCCTCTATGGGTTGATTTCTGTAATGTACCAGACTCTCTCTTCTCCCATGCAGGACTAAATTTCTTTGGTGATATAGTTGGGAAAGCTCAAAAGTTACACCCCACCACGGAGCATTGTATGCGTTTTGATGTAGGTCGGGTTATGGTGGTTGTTAATATTGAGAAAGACCTAATGGAGAAAATCCAATTAACCGACATTCTTCAACATGTCCTTGTCTCATTCCCATGGCTACCAATTTGTTGTACTAAATGTCATGTCTGGGGTCACAAACCCTCTGATTTTCGTAGTAAAGGTGTTCTAAGCAAGGAAGCCACACATGATACAGAGGAATCCATTGAAGCACCTAATTCGGAACAAGCTAATAATGTTTGTGAATTGCATGATGGTGCAACAATCATTGTCGTTGATACTGCCTTCTCGTCTGATCAAGACCGGATGAAACTTCCCATCTCTCCTATCTCTTCTCATGTTGTTGCCTTAACTCAAAAATCATGTCTCTTTTTCCTGTGCAGATACACCGGCTGCTTCATTAATGGACAAGTAAGCCGCTAAACCTGCTACTACAGTATATTTAATGAATCCGGAGCTTGAGATCATAGCACCGTCCGGCACCATTCCCGTCACCAATACAGACCAGCAAAGCATTTTGGTTATTGATGATGTCAAGATGGATGGGAAACGGTTGTTCGTGGCAACAAGGCTACTGCCAATTCCCCATTGAAAAATTAATCATCTCCTCCTAAATCCCATACTAATTTTTCACCTTCTCGTTTCTTTGCTTTATCTAATGATAATGATGATGTTGAACAGGAAAATAAGGAGGAAGGACAAATATCTGAATCGGAACAGGACTAGATATTTGTGGGGCATCCACTTCATCTAAGCCCATACACCGTACCAAATAAAAACAAACACTACCAGCACTAGCCTCTCGTAAACTAGCGAAGCAAGCTCCAATAAAGAAACCACATAACATCTCATCACTGAGACACTAATGAAATATCGTTATTTGCATGGAATACCCGAGGCTTTGATAGTAAGGATTTTCCGTGTGAAAATGTTA
>OVBE01005662.1:0-21265 GCA_900406425.1 Iberis pinnata
AGCGAAGACGAAAGAAGATGAAACGTTTCTCGAAGAGAAAAAATCGGACACAGAAATAAGGACGGCGACGCAAATGAAGACGACAAAGACGAAATCCGACAGTAGGTAACGGCGAACAGGAACACTGAGATGAGAATGAAACGTCGAAAACGGCGATGACAGGAAAAACTCAAATATCGGCAACGACGATTAACTCAAATATCGGCAACTTCGGATTTAAAGTTGAAATAATAAGTTTCACGATTTTTGGTTGAAAAAATAATTCAAAATGGCAAAACTGTAGTTTTCTCGATAATTCAGGTATTTTTGACCTTTCACCCAAAATGTTGGGTCATTCTAGTAAGGGATGACGTCGAGGGTCAACTGAGTTATAAACCCAAAATGTTGGGTTACTCTGACTAATTTTCTCTAAAATATAAGGTCGATAATGTAAAAGTTATGGTTGATGTAACTAATTAAACAAAATTATGACGTAATTATAATGTAACTTGATGATGTGCTGATGTGATCCCGAGTGATCAAGCCCCAAAGCAAAGGCTCATCTAATAAAATAATAGGATTCGATGGGGCTGGATTGAATGAAATATGCCATAATCTTGGTTGAGATTCAGCAAATATATGTATGGATATGACAGGGACGAATTTGTGGCTGGTGGTGTTGATAACGACAAGAATGAATGCTCAAAACTAGAGGGTGATGAACGGATGGCTGTTGGTCGAAGTGAGGGTGAATAACAACTCAAGGTGATGGATAGAATTTGCTCTTGAAATCACTAAGATTGTAAGAGAAAGACTTGATCAATCGATACAAGCTATATGAGACACTTTGATCTCAATGAACACATAGGTTCTAAGAGTTTTCTTGCTCATTCAACGACTACCTTAGACAAAGAGCTAAGGTTCTCTGATATAGGATCGATATTGATCCTTAGGTCTTACAAAATTAAGACAACAAAGCGCCCAAAGAAAAACAACAAGACTTATGAATAAAACAACAAGGCATCTGATTTATTTCTAATCTAAAAATAGCAAGGCATCCCTTTCTAAATATGAACCTAAGTGGTGCGCCAATAAATCTAGTGCAGAAGTCGATGTGACTTTCACGGTATTCCCTCTGTAACATCACTTAGACAACCCAACGTAGCAATGACTTTGCCTCGTTAAAAACCTTGGCAAAGAACCTCCTACCTACCAAAATCCTTCCCAAGGAAAAGAGTACAAGATCATTACCAAGGTTACCTAGTGAATGTTACCGGGTTCTTCAATCTTCAAGGATGAGATGTTGAATATATCTGCTTCAGCCTTCTTTTGATTGACATATGCGCTGGTGATGAGTGAATGAGTCTCTTTCGCCAACTCTTAGCTCTTGAACGTGTTATCCTTCCAGCTATCTCTGGCTCTTCCTCTTCAGAGTTTTCCACGATCACATCATGTGCACATAAATATTTTTGTGGTATTTTTGGAACATAAACATTTTTGTAGTATTTTTGGAAAAAAATGTCATATTTTTGGAACTTTTGGAAATATATGGTATTTTTAGAATAAATCTAATTTTTTGTGGTATTTTTGAGAATTCCCCTAATTTTAAAGATTTAGGATTTTTTTTTATTTATATAAAAATGGATTTCACGTAGTTACACCATATAATTAGTCTATTTGTATTTTCCGTAGATATATATGTAATTGTACAAATCCATAACTAATTGTGGTACTTCTACCTAGTCAAAACATATGACTACTTTCCATTATCCTCTAAAAAATAATAAAAAACATTACTAATATATATTTGTTGTCCCGGTCATACTAGTTATTCTGTTCTAATTAGTTGTTTCACGTACTAGTTGTATCTGATGTTAGTGTCAAAATCCCCTCAGCAAAATTTTGTCTTATTTATAAAGTTATGATGTGCTAAGTACACAATGATCCCATGAGGATTCATCGAGAAGATATTCTACCTGAGGAAGAGTAGTGAACACCTGAGTACTCAGTATTCACTGTGACGCATGTGGACGTGAACTCATGTCGTAACTGCTATGAGATTCCTGGGAAATATGCTGAGATTGTAAGTCGTGAAAGTTCAAATTGAGTGAGAATATCGGAACTGACCGAGAAGTCCGGAAGATGCAGCGACAATATCGGAACTGCTATCCGAGATATTTGGAACGCAACGAAAATTTCAAAGCTGCTAAATGAGATATCTGAGAGCCCATCAGGAATTTGAGAAAAATGAGCAATATAAATAGAGAGAGATGTAAAAACGAGAGAGGATTTTTTCTCTAACTTTGGAAAGAGAGTTTTACACAATTATAGCTTTAGAGCAATTCATATTCAATAAATTTCTATTTTCTTATTAATTTGTGTTGTGATTGTTTTTACTTAGACGAAATTCTTCATCAAAATTCTTATAAATTACTTTGTGGATTTTAGCATCCACATATTGGTGCTAGAAAGAGGGGGCTTTTAGATTTTCTTACGCAAAAGAGCATCACAACTAGATCCATGACGTTCATACTTGAGGAACAGCAGCCTCAGCTAGAGGAATGCCCCAGCACGATCTAGAAACTCCGCCAAACCATGCAATCCATTTCCGAGAGGCTGAAAAAGCAAGACGCCCTGAACCAATCTCTTCTCGATTGACTTGAAAAAATGGCGAAAGAATCTGTAGATTAAGACAAGGCGATCATTCAGCGCTTTGACCCAGCAACCTCAACCCACCGACGATCGCTCTGTCCAGCACGACGATACCCTACTATTGGGAAACACTCCAGGAGACTATAATACACTCTGACGCCCAGCTTAACCACAATTGACGCGCAACACTCAGGCATTATAGATGTTTAACCTAACACTGATCCCCAGGCGGAAAAACCATCTCAGGCACTAAATCAGCCCTAGGTGGATGCAGATCCATTAAATCAGACTGAACATGCCATGAATCCCAAAGTCAACGCCGGACGGACCGACTCGGCTGACTTCGAGGAATACAAGGACTACTACCAGTACTCACACCAACCGATCAATCAATCTCAACCCTCGGGTGAAGATATCCAAGAGATGAAAAACTATCTCGAACAAGCCATTCTCTGAATGAACTCTAAGGTCCAACAAGCAACCAACTCGACGCCTGAACTAGACCAACTTATAGAAGAGACGTTGCAAAGTCCGTATGCCCCACATATAAAAAAACCAAAGTGCGGAACCCTGGGAAAATCAAGATCCCTTTTTACAAAGGGAAAACAGACCCCAATGTGTACTTGACAGCCTTCCACATAGCAGTTGGTCGAGCACAATTCAACGCGTATGAGAGAGATGCAGGCTACTACCAACTCTTCAGTGAACATCTCCAATGACCAACACTCAGGTGGTTCTCTAGACAGCCTGAGGGCTCGGTCCATAGCTTTAACCAAATGAGTCTAATGTTCCTCAAACATTACTCAATCTACATTGAAAGAAATATATCTGATGCAGACATGTGAAGCATGACCCATGGGTCTAACAAACCCCTCAGGCAAATCAATGACCAATTCAAATAAGTTATATATTAAGCGGTAGTCATAGATAGCACCGCTATCGCCGCCCTAAAAAATGCCGTCTGGGGCGAATATGAATTTCGAAAAGACTTGATCCTAAGAGTCCCAACAACCATTGACGATGCTCTCCATAGAGGGAAGATCTTCGCGTGTATAAAAGAAGACTTAATCGTAATGCGCAAGAGGGGTAGAGAGAAGCAGCGTGAACACCTATAGAGCGATCAGTACATCAAGGAATTCCGCAACTGAAAAATATTTTATTTTTCTTCTTGCTTTTTCAGTAAGAATTAATTATAACTTTCGACAGCGAACTACGGCCGGGCTTGATCCCCGCACTAAGGGTATGTAGGAAACTTGATTTATGAGTTCAGCTATGAAAATAAATAAAATGGGGGAGATGTATATGATCCTTCATTCTGCACCCATCCTTCCGCTACCTCAGTCATACATTCTTCTCAAAGAATGGGGGAGATGTATCTAACCTTTCACTCCGCCTCAGCCCTCTGCTACCTCAATCCAAATTTTTCCTAAAAAAATGGGGGGAGATGTATCTGGCCCTTCATTCCGCCTCAGCCCTCCGCTGCCTTAGTACAAAATTTTTCTTAAAAAATGGGGGGAGATGTATCTGGCCTTTCATTCCGCCTCAGCCCCCCCCCCCCCCCCCCCCNCTCTATAGAAAAATTTTCATAAAAATGGGGGAGATATATCTGGTCCTTCATTCCGCCTTACCCTCAGCTACCTCAGTACAAAATTTTATTAAAAAATGGGGGAGATGTATCTGGCCCTTCATTCCGCCTCAGCCATTCGTTACGTCAGTCCAAATTTTTTCTCAATAAATGGGGGATATGTATATGATCCTGTATTCCATCCTAGACTCAGTCATAAATTTTTCTCAAAAAATGGGGGAAATGTATCCGATCACCAACCTTAACATAATCGAATCTCTACATCGCATCTATCCACAGCCAGTTGCATCACATATCTATCGGAAAAGAAGTCCCTACATCATAATATTGCAAACAAGTCTTTCAGAAAGCTGACATTCAAACCACGACAATACACGCTCACCCAACAACTTGCATCATCAACTGGCATATCTAAGCAATAGGGGGCTTCAAAGATGTAGACTATCGATAATCTAACAGAGAAGCCACTTCCACCTCAATATTTATCAATAACTCAGACGAAAGTGAGGGGAGAACATTACACCGTACCCAAAACATTGAACAAAGGGTAAACAATCTAAAAACCTAACTTTATTCTCATTTATTTACTTTGCAATACGAACATAACAATAAAACACATAACATTGTATGACCTGGCCTGTCATACAATACATCGCACACCCTCCCCAGTGGGTATTAGCCTGAGCAACCCTCAGCAAGGTGTAAGCGCTGAAGTCAAGCCCCGTCTCAAAACAATGTATTGAAACATATGACAAACATCTTTAATGAATGAAACATCTATCATTCATTTAAAATTTGATCTCTCGAATAAGAATGTCATTGTATGACGATAAACATAATGTCAAAAATGCAGGTCTTTGCTAAGTAAGCATCTAAGATATCACTTAAGAAAACACGATAACACCTACGTAAAACTCAAACCCGGCTCAACCCAAAAGAAACGTATGCAAGCAACATGTAAAGGGAAAAACACAATTTAAATCTAACCAGATCGAAAACAAACCACTCAAACGATTCAAGGAAGGTCAAATTTCAAACATCCAACATAAGTAAAGGTTCATGTAAAATCGTCCTCAGGAAACTATGTTTCGAGACAACGCAACATAAAGAAACAAAGAAAAATGAGCAAAGGGAAAGAAAACCCCAGATGGTCATTCCATTGCGTCCTTGTCCTTCTGAGCATTTCCGAGGGCTTCTGTTGCACCAATAGTCCCAGTCTGAGCAGCTATCTCCAAGGCTTTATTTGGCGCATCCCCAACATTCACTTCACCCTCTTCAACCTCAGAAACCTTCACAACCTATGCACCAAAAATCTTTTCATTTTCAGCATTAATAGCTTCCACCTCAAACAGAACCAATGAGAGGCACGTTAGTACCATAGAGACTAGTGACGTCCACAAGACTCAGTCCTGATGGATGACTAGAACCACCAATTCGAAATCTTGAGGAGAAGTCACCATCCACATATTTAAAGGTCACCCAACTCGCCAAACTCGCTGGAAGACCTGGGGGCTAATATGTTGGTGTCAAAACCCCATCAACAAGATTTCGTCTTATTTATGAAGTTACGACGTGCTCAATACACAATGATCCCAGGAGGATTCATCGAGAAGATATTCTACCTGAGGAAGAGTAGAGAACACTTGAGTACTCAGTATTCACTGTGACGCAGGTGGACGTGAACTCAAGTCGTAACTGCTCTGAGATTCCTGGGGAATATGCTGAGGTCGTAAGTCGTGAAAGTTCAAGCTGAGCAAGATTATCAGAACTGGCCGAGAAGTCCGGAAGACGCAGCGGGAATATCGAAACTGCTACCCGAGATATCCGGAACGCAACGTAAATTTCGGAACTGCTACCTAAGATATCTGAAAGCCCAGCGGGAATTTAGGAAAAATGAGCAATATAAATAGAGAGAAATGTAAAAACGAGAGAGGATTCTTTTTCTAACTTTGGACAGAGAGTTTGTACACAATTATAGCTTTAGAGCAATTCATAAATCAATAAATTTCTATTTTCTTATTAATTTGTGTTGTGATTGTTCTTACTTAGACGAAATTCTACTAATTCTTCATCAAAATTCTTGTAAATTACTTTGTGGATTTTAATATCCACACCAGACATAAAATAATGTAAAAATCATCAAGTAGCGTAGAGAAAAAAATCATCACTAGTGTATTTTTATTTAAGTACCATATATATATATCGAACCATAATTGTATAGAAAACTTTAGAAATTTTGAATAAAATAATTAAGTTTTATTGGATATCTATCATTAATTTTGATTATCAATTTTTTTAAGTTTTGATTATCAAATTTTTAAGTTATAAAAGGAGTTTTAGAGTGAATTTTGAATATCTAATATCTTGTTTGATTACAAAAACCAACAATAAGAAAACCCAATAGTTATTATTCGATTTCAGGCAAATTCATTTTCGGACCTAAAATTTTAAATAAAATTTCCGAGCACATTCGCAATAATATTTAAAATTCAAGAATATATTTGGAATTTATATTGAAAGTGTTTCGATTTGATATATAGATTATTATATTTTATGAAAGATAAAAGAGAAATAGTTTGAACTAAAGAATATTATGAAAGAGATGGTTAAGAAAGAGAAAAAAATCAGACCCAAAATTTATAGTTTTCATTTTTTATTTTTAATCTATATTATTAAAAGAGAAATACAAATATGGGGAAAGTCAAAATAAATGATATATTTACAAGATTTTCCCTTAGACTAAAAAATATTAATGAACAAACAAAAAAAACTGGCAGGGGTATTTACGTTAGAAAAATATTCCAAAAATTGTCACAAGTAATATTCAAACAAATTGATATAGAGTCAATCAAAATCGACTTAACTCAAATGGTGTGTATGTGTGAGCATACGTTGTGTGTGTAAGCGAGTTGTCAGGTTCGAGACCTATTAATATATTTTTTCCATAAATTGTAACAAACTTAATTGTGTTTCTAAAATTTTCCATTAAAAGTTTCAAAATTTAATTACTTTCCTAAATAATCGATAAATATAAATTTTAAAATTAAAGTATTATGATTATAAAAAAAAACTAAGATCTCACATCGGACATTGAAATAATTCTCATTCCTTCTCAGCTCATATATATATATTATGATAGTTTCAATCTCACATCAATTTTGGTGCAATGCAAGAAACCGATTTAATCGAGATCGAAACACAAAAAAATCATCAATTAAATTTAATTTTCAATTAAATCGAATCTATAAACTGATTGTGAAAAATATTATTATGGTTTAATAATTTAAGTGCATGATTTAATGAGGATCAATATAGTATAAAAATAATTTATGTAAATTAATGTTATAAAATATTAGGGATTTTGGGTTCAAGACCCGTCAATTTTCTTAAAGGTATTTTTAAAATATATTTATCCGAGTATCTAAATTTGAGAAATAATCTTATTTTTTCTAGAATATTCAATATTTGTTTTCCTAAATATCTAATAGATAGATTTTTGAAGCTTTAATTTAGAAAAATAAATTTTCTTACCTTAAAATAATAATTTTTAATTAGGTGTTTTTTTATTATTTAAAATTTAAATAAATATTTTATTATCTAAACTTGATAATAAAAATGGATAAGTATAAACAGTTTAATTGTGGGTTTTTTTATTAATATTTAAACTTTAAATTAAATTTGATTAGTATAGTTAGTATCCTAAGTGTCCGATTACAAAACATTTTTATCTTGAATATATAATTTTATTTTCATAAATCATAGCAAATTTAATTAGTGCATATCAATAATCGATAACTGTTAAAATTATAATTTTACGAGTTAGTTTCTAAATATCTCAAAAATAAATCTTTTAATTTTAATATAATTTTTTCCATAAATCATAACAAGTTATATGGTTCTCTATTATAATATCTAAAAATTTTCATATTAAAACTTAGATATTTAATTTTACATTTAATGATTCCAAAGGCATTTAGATAAAATAGCTAAAATTTTATTTAGAAAACTTTCAACATATTTAAACAGTTTCTTATTTAAATGTGATTTGGATTTTTCATATATTAATATATTAGAATAAACATCTAAAAATTTCCATTTTAAATTTTAGATATCTAATCAGTTTTTACATTTAATAATATTCTTATATCAAAAATGGAAGTTAGCTTAATTTGAATTATTTCATCGACTTAAAAATATTTTGTGAGAATAAAGATTTAGTTTAAAAAACTAGGATCCCACATCGGAAGTTGAAGAATCTCTTTATTTTCTAGCTGCTATATACATGATTTTTAAAATTAGATTCAGTCTCACACCAGTTTTGGTGCAGTAAGTGCAAGAAACTATAATCGAGATTCAAGCGTAAAAAATATTCAGTTAAATTCTATTTTATGAAAACTGAATTTATAACTATATATGATAAATATTATTTACTTTAGTAGTTTGAGAGTCTTATTTAACTAGCATCTAAACAGTAAAAATATAGATTCAAGTTAAATTTATTAAACTAAATTTTATAATTAATATTTAAACATTAGTAATTAATAATAATAAAATGAAAGTGATAAATATTAATTGGTTTTCATGAAAGTGACCCTATATTTTTTTTAAAAAAATATATCCTTAAATTAGAATATTATTATTCATAGAATCTCTAATTCATTACTTATTTTAACGATTGTTTTATTTTGACGATTGTTTGAAAATTGCTTATTTTAATGTTTGTTACAATATTTAATATTTTAAAATAACCAGATTTTTTACTATATATATATATATATACATACATACAGAAATACAAATTCAAAAACACAAAACTGAAAATAAAACATATTATGTTGTAAAAATATCAAACATAATTCAAATAAAAATGAAATATAAAACAAATTTTGTTAATATACTTTAATACAAAGTAGCTAATACTCTTTGATATAAATATAAAAAATCGATAAATTTATTTAAATTTTTTAATTACTTATTATATCAAATTAAACAGTTATATAAAAATCTTAAGTAATATATAAAGTTACAAAAAACATTTTTAGTTTATAATACATTTATGGGTTTGTATCAATCATATATAACTAAAATCAAAAGTTTAGGTATATATATACATATTCAAATTTTAGGATTCAAATAGATTTCAAGATAGCTTAAATTATATTTAAAAAAATTTCAACATATTTGAACATTTTCTTATTTAAATGTAATTTGAATTTTTCAAATATTAATATCTGAGAATAAATATATAAAATATTTTCATTTAAAATTTATTATTTAAGCAATTTTTACATTTAATTTTCTTTCCTTATTGAAAAAGGAATGTTAGCTTAATTTGAATTACTTCATCGATTTAATTTTTTTTGTTAGAATAATGATTTGATTAAAAAAAATTAGCATCCCACATTAGATGTTGAAGGAAGTTCTTTTTCCTGCTCTTATATATGAGATCTAGGATTAATTTCAATTTCATACCAATTTCGGTGCATAAGTGTAAGAAATCGATTTAATCGAAATCTAAACACAAAAAATATTCAGTTAAATTTGATTTTATGAAAATTGAATTTATAAAATGAATGTAACAAAATTATTTGCTTCAATAGTTTAAGAGTATGATTTAGCTCGCATCTAAATAGTAAATAGTAAAAAAATATATTATGTTTAATCGGTTATGACTAATAATATAGAAACATTTTCATTTTATAATATATTAACATGTTTGTATCAATCAGTTATAACTAATAATATATAAAATTACAAAAAATATTTTTATTTCATAATATATTTACATTTTTTATTTTAGATAACGACAATTTTTTTCTTTAATCATAAATTTATGTCGATTATATAAAAAATATCTATTATATTTTTGTTAAATCAGAATGGATAATTTTTTTTTTCTATCATAAAATTTTCGTTTTTAAAACGAAAAATATCAATTAGGTATAATAGAATAAAACAAAAAATTACTATTAGCCTAAATTATTTGATCACAACATAACTTAAACTATAAAAATAGTATAAAATGAAATCAAATTATATTTATATATATATATATATATATATAAATATATATACAATTGAGGAGTCATTTAAAAAAATACCCTTGAATTAACATAATATATTACTAAATTTGCCATTCATCATTGTTTTTAACTTTTACTAATATTTGTTGCATTATGATTTTTTTATTTATCATATTTATAGTTTAATTTTCATATAACTAGGAAAATAGTTTTAACTTGCGTTAAAACAATATGAAAAATTCTTGCATTACAATATTATATATATAATCAGTCGACACATAATAATGTGTTTCTTAAACAACAAACTAACATAAATATAGGGAAAGTTGTTGTATTAAAATATTATATATATAATCAAACGACACATATATAACTTTTTTTGTTTGCTTAAATCAAATATTTCTGAAGAAATGTGAAAATATAACTTTTTGTTGTTTGTTTAAACCAAATAAAGCTCAAATGTTTTTATAAAATTAGAGTGGCAGGCTTGAATATTTCTAACAAATATGCCTAAATCCATCTATATAAGTATTTTGAGGAGTCATTTAGAAGAATGCCCTTCAATTAACATGATATATTACTAAACTTGCCATTCATCGTTGTTTTTAACTTTCACTAAAATTTGTTGCATTATGATTTTTTATTTATCATATTTATAGTTTAATTTCCATATAACTAGGAAAGTAGTTTTAACTTGCGTTAAAACAATATGAAAAATTCTTGTATTACAATATTATATATATATATATAATCAGTCGAGACATAATAATGTGTTTCTTAAACAACAAACTCACATAAATATAGGGAAAGTTGTTGTATTAAAATATTATATATAATCAATCGACACATATATACCTTTTTGTTTGCTTAAATCAAATATTTATGAAGAAACGTGAAGGTATAATTTTTTTGTTGTTTGCTTAAACTAAATATTTATGAAGAAATGTGAAGGTATAACTTTTTTTGTTTGCTTAAGCTAAATAAAGCTCAAATATTTTTTAAAAAATAGAGTAGCAAACTTGAATATTTCTAACGAATATGTCTAAATCCATTTACATAAGTATTTTGTTCAATTTAAGCCAAAATTCAAATACTTAGCCCACTAAATTTTGAAAAAACAAAAACCAATTTTTTATTATATACTAATATATATATATATATATATATATATATATTTATCAATTCAGCATCTAAATTTAATATAGGTTAGTTATGAAATTATTATTTATATTCAAAAATACAAAATAAAAATTAGATATATTAATACAATATAGCTCATATTTTATAAATAATATTATTCTAATTATATTAAACTAAAAGTGAAGATTATCGAACTACTATATACATATTTAAATTGTAATGACATAATATACTTATTTTATTAATATCATTATACCAAAATTATATAATTTATAATTACATAACGGACTACAAAAATTGTATTAATAAAATATAAACATACATTTTATCTTTTAAATATAAAATGTAATCAAATAAATAAAAAAAAATTACTTAATTATATAACAGAATACACAAATTATATCAATAAAAAATAAACATACATTTTATCTTTTAAATATAAAATATAATTAAAGAAATAAAAGTTTTCCCCGCCCTAGCGCCAGTTAAAATCTAGTATTAAATACAAATAGGAAAACACAACATTGAACATAAAATAAATTATATAATTTCTTTTATCACCAACAAATTATATAATTAAATTTACTATGAACCTAAATTTTAAATAAATACCAATATTGACTTTTAATTTTATATAACAAAATAATGTTTAAAATTCAATATAATATGTTATAAATGTTACCATTTAAAATTCAAAATAATTGGTTAATGACCAAAAATGCAAAGTACTATATACTTTTAATAACAAAATAAATAGACAATTGATTAAATACAAATATAACCACTTAATATATCAATTATTAACTTCTATAACTATAACAAACCTAATTAATATCGAATAATTTCTTCAAATACTATCAAAAGAAGTTTAGATTTCAAAAATACTACATGCTGTTAAGAGTTTTAAAAATATCACACTCCCAAATGTTTCAAAAATATCACACACATAAAAAATGAATTTTTAAGGTTTATAATTTAAAATTTTAGGTTTTGGTTCATTAAATAGAATTTAAGGTTTAGTTTTGAAGAGGTTAGAGTTTGGTTTTGAAGTTCTACGATTTATATTTGAAGTTTTAAAGCTTTTTTAAATATTGTGGTATTGTTAGAACAAAAATATTTTTATGATATTTTTGAAAAAATGAAACAGAAATTTTGAGAGCGTGTAATATTTTTGAAATATACAATAGTTTTTAATATATACAAATTTTGTTAATAAATAATTAATCACCCCGCTTAACTTATATAAAAAAGAGGCAAAAGAAAATTAACATTAACATATTATTTAAAGCGAAAGAGAGAATATAAAATGGCATAATAATTTTCTTAAAATAATAAAGTCATTCGAGACTGTTTTTTTTTTTTGGTCCTGTAAGCGATCGAGAAGAAAGTTGCTGGAGATTGAAGATGAGCGATCCAAAGAGGTTAGGGAAAATTTGACTGTTTCTTCTCTGTTGGTAGAATTTTTAATGCTTGTCGTTGATGGTCAATCAGTTATCTCCCGTTGTTTTGAATTTGGGCTCGGTAAAACCAAAACATAGGCTAGGGTTTCTTACAATCTCTTTTCGAACGATGATCCTAATAGAGATTTATGGTTGTTATTCTGTAATTAGTAGCAAGAGCTGCTTCATTGTGGCTTGTGTACTGTAGATTTGACTGTTTTTTCCACTGGATTCATTAGCCTGAAATTGAACATTAAGTATGTCTCTCCTTCTTAGCTTGTGTTTATATGACGGAGTGAATTTCCCTAGATATGAAGTTCTAGGGTCTTTTATGGCGGTGCAGTGACAGAAGCATCTACTACCCCAAATCCATTGAAAAGGAAATCGAATATTTTTCATATTCCAGCAGATTGGTTTAACTGTGCTGGTGTATAATAGAGTGTAATTTATCATGGGATTGTTTCTCTTGTGCAACATTAAGGATATTCATTATTTTATTTTTGTGACAGGGGGCGTGTACAATGGGATGAAGCTAATATAGAGGAAATTGAATCTAACAAACCTGTAAGGCAGAAGATTACTGAACCAAAGACACCTTACCACCCGATGATCAATGATGATGGTTGGTTTGGCTATTACATTTTTATATTATTGATTCATATTTGCGATCATCTAAGTTTGTATGTCAGAAATAACGCGCAGGCACAAGTGAAAACATTGTACCTCAATATGGCTTGCTGTGACTGATTGTACCAGGTTCTTTGTCTCCTAGAGGAAGATCCTTTAATGAATGCGTTGATGATATGGAACGTGCTGAAGAACTGAGGAATGTTCTGGATGATGTAGCAGCTTCTTCCAGTAGAGATACTAGGCAGGAGGGGTCTGGTGGCTGGAGCTCCTCTGAGGATGAAGCAGATGCAATGGATCAAGATGGAGAAGGTACTCTCTCTTCAAAACAAAACAGCTAGGCTCTTTTAGTTAAGATCATCTTCCATGTGTACCTGTTTTGTGAAAATCACAGATTTGGAAGGTGAGAAAAATGCACGTTTCAACGAGCACAGAAGAGCACATTACGATGAGTTTCGGAAGGTGAAGGAACTGAGATCATCAGGGTCATTCTATGAGGAAGAAGAGGAAGAGAATGATGGCCCCAAGGCAGTAAAACAGTCACGACACACCAAAGGGGTTATCGATGCAGCCAGAAAGTCATCTTCATCCTCCAGTTAATATGGATCTCTCTTCAATAAAAAATGAAAAATGTCTACTCTTCTCCATGTTTTACAGAGCTACACAACTCTCTCTACAAATTCATTTGCATTATTTACACTAACTTATTAAAATTATCAATTTTTCCGAAATTTGTCTTTACTTTTTATTTTTCTTAATTAAAAAAAAAAATTTGTGGTTCAAATTTCACGACTGAAGATTATATATATGTGAAGACTGAAGAACTGGATTGTTAAACACCAAATGGATACAGAGAAAACTAATGAAATGGAGAAGCTATCTTCTCAAATTTGCAACCAACTCTCCTCCGTCTTCTCAAGCTCTACATATCCATATCCACCACCGTTAGATATCCTCGTGATGGAGCTCGCCGGAATCTTCCACCGTAGTTCTCGCGTTTTCCTATACGGCGTAGGCCGCGAAGGTCTGATGCTCAAAGGCTTCGCGATGCGTCTCTTCCACCTTGGTCTCTCCTCTCACCTAGTCTTCGACATGAATACACCTCCGATTACTTGTTCCGATCTCCTCATCGCCTCAGCGGGTCCTGGAGGATTCTCCACAGTCGAAGCAATTTGCTCCGTCGCTAAATCAGCTGGCGCTAAGGTTCTCCTCCTCACTGCGCAGCTGGAGACTGGGTCCTGTGTGAAACAAGCAACGACTGTATGCTACGTGCCTGCACAGACCATAGCGAGTGATGTGGCGGAGAAGAAAGAAGAGAGACGGTTGTTGCCGATGGGGAGTGTATACGAAGGAGCGTTGTTCGTCTTGTTCGAGATGGTTGTTTATAAATTGGGTGAAGCTTTGGGTGAGTCCCCTGAAACTGTACGTTCTCGTCACACCAATCTCGAGTAGAACGTTGTGTTGTTTTTGCTTTCCGATAGACAAGTGCATGTTGTTTCGATGTTGGGGTCTGATTATCTACGAGTTTCAACGATTAAGATTTGTATGGAATGAACCCAAGTATTGCGTTTTCTGCCCACATTTATCATATAGCAACATACATAACAAAAAATACAATGGCCGAGACACTGACCTCCTTAATGGATCGCGTGCCTTGAGTGGCCTTATAGGCTTGTCTTGGACTTGGGTTGAGCTTAGCCTTTCTTCACATCCAGCCTGCTTAGTATTCCTTTTTGCTGGCCTTTGATGAATTTGGCTCAACTGGCCGGCCTAGTTGGACAATATCTATGCCGGTTACTGTTACCCGAGAGCTCTTTTACTGAATAAAATTTCATTCTCATTAACCAAAAATGAATTACATTTGGAGGTTTATATACAAAGTAAATGCTTAAACCAAAGCCATACCAAAAACTAATCTAGAAATCAATCATGGTTTATCTCACCAATTTACACACCAATTTAAATATAATGAAACTATCCTATGAAACATAATAGTCCCCCTCAAGATGAGTTGAAAATGTTTTGAAGACTCATCTTGCCAAGAAGACCATGAAAATGAGTAGGATAGAGTGGCTTGGTGAAAACATCTGCAACCTGCAAACCAGAACGAATATGAAGCAATTTGAAAAGGCCTTGAACTAACCTCTCACGCACCTGATGGCAATCCATCTCAATTGTCTTTGTCCTCTCATGAAACACTGGGTTGTTAGCTATATGTATGGCTGCCTGATTGTCACAAAAGAGAAGAGTGGGATGCGCTAAAGTAACCTGCAACTCATTGAGAAAGTTAATCAACCACACAATTTCATCAACAGCAGTAGACAAGCTTCTATACTCAGCTTTTGCTGTGGATTTGGCTACTGTTTGTTGCTTGTTGGACTTCCAAGAAATGAGTGATGAACCAAGAAACGTATATTGACCTGATGTTGACTTACGAGTGTTTAAACAGGAACTCCAATCAGCATCTGCAAAGGCCTGCAGCTGAAGAACAGAGGGTGAAGAGTAGAATAAACCAAGACCCATTTTACCTTTGATATAATGAAGTATCTTCAGCACTGCTTGATGATGGAGTTGTTTAGGAGCTTGACTAAATTGGCTGAGCTTATTGACTGCAAAAGCAATATCAGGACGAGTTATTTGTAAGTACATGAGCTTCCCAATGAGACGCTTGTATGCCTCTGCATCAACTAAGTCCCCTGCATTATCCTGAGAGAGTTTCATATGAGAATCCAAGGGAATAGAAGAAGGCTTACAGCCCAGCATGCCAGCTTCATCTAGCAAGTCTAAAGCATATATCCTCTGACATAAATGGATGCCAATATCTGATCTGGCAATCTCCAAGCCCATAAAATATTTCAAAGCACCAAGGTCTTTGAGTTTAAAGTAACCATGTAATTGAGTCTTGAAATTGGCCATAACTGTATCATCATTGCTTTCAATAATGATGTCATCCACATACACCAAGACACAAAGAAAAGAGGTGTTAGTCAGTTTCAAAAAGCATGTATGATCTGAATGAGTTTTATGAAAACCCAAACTCTATAAAGTAGTAGAAAATTTGATAAACCATTGCCTGGAAGCCTGCTTCAACCCATATAATGACTTGTTAAGTCTGCAAACAGCATTGGGAGGTAAGTCCCCCTGTTTAGCAGCATATCCAAGAGGTAACTTCATATAAAGTTCCTCATCAAGATCTCCATTTAAGTATGCATTGGATATATCCAGTTGATATAAACTCCATTTGTGAATAGCTACTAAAGCTAAAAGCAACTTAACAGATGTGAGTTTAGCAACAGGGGAGAAGGTATCATTGTAATCAATACCCTCCTGTTGTGTGTAGCCCTTAGCTACAATTCTGGCCTTATGCCTTTCTACACTCCCATCATCAGCATGTTATTTGGTTTTGAACAACCACTTACAACCTATAGGGATCTTATTAGCATGGAGAGAGAAAATTGTCCAAGTGTTGGTGCTCTCAAAAGCTGCTATTTCAGAATCCATTGCCTTACACCACACATCATGTTTCTTTGCCTCAGTGAAAGTCTTAGGTTCATGTAATTTATCAAGGCTAGAAAGAAAAGAATGATATGCAGGTTACAGTTTTGCATAGGAAAGATATTTTGAAATTTGATGAAAGATTGAAGACTCTACTACATTACAGTAGTAATCTTTAAGATAAGCTGGTGTTTTACGACTTCTATGAGATGTTTGAGAAGGAAACTCACTGACATCAATAGAATCAGCAGTGGGCTGGATTACTACAGAAGAATGAGTATCAAATGATACATCCTCCAGATCAGAATTGATCATAGGAGTGGCTAACTCAGTGAAAAAAATGTGATCAAGAGAAGATTCATCTGATTTAGCAAAAGGAAAGAGCTCCTCGTGAAACTGTACAATTCTGGATATGAAAACTGCATTTGTCTCAAGATCAAGCAATTTGAAACCTTTATAACCAGGTGGATATCCAAGTAAAATGCAAGCACGTGCTCTAGGTTGCAACTTATGTCTGCTCTTGGGTGAGGTTGATGCATAACAAAGACAACCAAATGTTTTTAACTGATTGTAATCAGGTTGTTTCTTTGTTAGTACCTCATAAGGAGATTTATCATGAAGAACATGAGCTGGTAATTTGTTTATAAGGTGAACTGCAGTTAAAATACAGTCACCCCAGTAAGGAAGAGGCATGTGGGATTGAAAGAAAAGAGATCTAGCAACATTTAAGATATGCTGATGTTTTCTTTCAACCACAGAGTTCTGTTGAGGTGTTTCAAGACAAGAGTGGAATGGCACAATGCCTTTAGATTGATAAAAGGTAGTAAAATTGAGTTCTTGAGCATTGTCTGACCTTACCCCTTTGACTCTAGTCTTAAACTGAGTTTCAATCATGTTAATGAAATAAGGAAAGACAGTTAAGACATCAAACTTTTTCTTTAAAAGATAAACCCATGTGGCCCTAGAACTATCATCAACTATAGTTAGAAAGTATCTAAAACCATCATGAGTAGGAACAGAGAAGGGTCCCCATGTGTCAATATGAACCAAATCAAAAGGATTAGGACTGATTCTGTTGTGAGAAACATAGGGAAGGTGCTTCTGTTTTGAAAGATGGCAAATTTTGCAATGAAAATCTTTATTATACGAATGAGAAGGTAAAGATAAGGTGTCAGACATTGTTCTAAGTTTAGATTGAGATAAATGTCCTAACCCTTTGTGCCAAAGAGATGGACTGGAAACAGAAGCAGCAAAGAAAGGAAACTGAATGTCTTTGAAATCTAATGACTCAACATCCAGGAAGTAAAGGTTAGAAACTTGTCTACCCACTCCAATCATTAATCCCTGAGTATGATCTTGAAGAGCACAAGAAGACTCATCAAAACAGACTTAACAATGCATAGATTTGCATAAAGCACTAACACTTAGTAAGTTAAACTTAAACTGAGGAATGTATAAAACATTGTCAAGTTGAACTGTTCTACCCATACTAATACTGCCTATACCTACAATGCTCACAAGAACTCCAGTAGGAAGGGTTATATTAGTATTAGGAAGGGATTTAAAGTTTGTGAAAGTGGATTTATCGTGAGTGATGTGATTGGTAGCTCCTGAATCTATAACCCAAACATTAATAGCAAGAACAGTACTGTTAACTGAGCAAACATAAGGCCTATCAGCATCTAAAAAAGAACAAAGGATAGAGGGGTAAATGTTACCAGATGTTGGGCTATGGTTTGTGAAAGGAGATTCAGAAGTCACTGAGACAGAGTGAACTTCAGGTGTGGTGATAAGACCTGGACCTTGCAATTTGTTGCTCAAGAATGTGACAATATGGTTAATCTGATCACTAGAGAGATTCTTTGTTGATGAATTCTGTCCTGTAGAGTCATTGTGAACAGAAACAGTAGCTGCAACAGTATGACCTCCTGGTTTGAGCTTAGGCTTGAATGTTGTAGGGTAACCATGCTTCTTATAGCATTTATCCATGACAAGACCCACTTTTCCACAGAAAGTACAAATAGGTCTTTCCTTTTTATGAATGAAGTTAGAGGAAGAATTGACCTGTTGAGGCTGTGACTGAAAGACTTGGAAGGCTGATGCATCTGGAATAGTACATCTAGCTGATTTCTAACTATCTTCTTGATCAAGAAGATTATAAATCTCTGACATTGTAGGAAGACACTTCTTCATGAGAATTCTACTCCTAATATTCTCATAGTTATCATTGAGCCCCATCTGAAAGTTTATAACCCTGTTTGTTTCTTTTTCAGGAAGAAGATCATCAACAGTTTTAGCAACTGCTTGAATGCTAGACAGTTCTTCCCAAAGAGCCTGAGTTTGAGTATGATATGAGGAGAGATCCAAGCTGCCTTGTCTAAAAGAATGTATCTGATGACGCAACTTGTATAGCCTAGGCAGATTTGATTTATGGAACCTAGTGTGAAAATCTTTCCAAATATCACTAGCATTTGGAAAATACATGATGCTAGTGTATATTTTCTTTGACACACTATTCAGCAACCAGGACTTGATCATACTGTTACATCGATTCCAGATTTGAGCATAAGAATCACCATCATCAGGTTTTGAGATAGATCCATCAAGAAATCTTAGCTTATTCTTTGCAACTAGCTAGTAGTCATTGCGATTAACCAAACACTATAGTTATCTCCATCTAACTGTTCTGTAACTAAATTCAAGCCGGGATGATCCGAACTATGAAGGTGATACGGTGAGTGAGCATTATCAGGAGATAGAGATACCTCGAAGTGATCCGAAGCAAAATGTGTTCTCGATCCATGTGGTGGAACGAAATAATGAGTTCTTGAAGAATCGTTAGTCTGATGATGATGTTCATCTTCATTTCGAGTCTTCAGAGGATTGCGAGTACCAGATTCAGCTGGTTCAGGTGAAGATTTGCGATACTTGGATTTGCAGTTTCTTTTTCCCATTTGAGCTCAAAATCAGCTTGAATTCGAAGAGAATTCAATGAAATATGATCTTGCAATGGAGAAGAAGAAGAAAATTAAGCTCGATTGAGCTTAGAGATGGACGACGAAGCTCACAGAGAGACGATGAAGAGATTTCGCGGAAGAGAGAGATGAAAGAAGGAGGGAAAGTTTGTTAGAGATGAGAGAGAGTGAGAATTTGCTCTGATACCATTTTACTGAATAAAATCTCATTATCATTAACTAAAAATGAATTACAATTGGGGGTTTATATACAAGTAAAGGCCTAAACCAAAGCCAAACCAAAAACTAATCTATAAATCAATCATTGGTTTATCTCACCAATTTACACACCAATTCAAATATAATGAAACTATCCTATGAAACATAATAAGCTCTTGCATTGTTGGCCTTTGATCCGAATACCTTCATCTCAATACTTGTGATCCTCTTCATCGTCAAATTATATCATATCAATCCGAGCTCTTCTTTTGCTATATTCCAAGTGGTATGTAATGTGGTTCTTTGCCTTGCAGTTTATTTCATTGGACAAGTAGGATTGTTAATGTCTTGGTGGGTGGTCTTTGTTTGGTTGAATGAGTCATTTATATGTTTATTGAGAAGTCTAAATCACATATATATATATATATATATATATATATATATATATTTATCTAATCAGAGATAAATGTCAGAAGCACATCAACAAAATGTCAACTTGCTAGATAGTCTCAAAGTTTACCCTTCTTCTTTTATGTCCTACACTCATGAGGAGAAAGAAGAAATTAAGCTAAGCAGGTATATGAAGAGCTGCTCTGATCTTGTGAATCGTGCAAGCTATGAGGTTGTTAAAAGTCTCAAGGTTGAGTTTTGAAGTGGGTAGGCAGTTCTCTAAGATCTGAAATCCTACCGTCAGGAGACATCCATTAGTGTCAGGCAAAATGGAGAAGCCCGATGGAAGAAGAGCTACATTACTTGAATCTTCACCTCTCATTACAACATTCATAGAAGGGAGATCAACAGGTGCGTAAACCACCATTGCACCAGAAATGTCATTCCAAGTCTCTTGCAAGATGAGCATACTGATACTGCTCTCTCTCAAAGCGGGATGAAGAAGAGAGACACATCTTCCTTCACTTTGCCCTTTTGGGATGAGAAGCATGTTTTCCATCGAAGCACCATTAGACAAAATATCCCATTGGCTTCTGCATTTACCATCACAAAGAAACTCAAACAGTCTCTGCTGAGTCACTGGTATTAGTACATTTAGAAACTATATATATCATATAACGGTCATTACAATAATTGTGTATCTAATTTCCTTTTGAGTATAGTTCTTATGTGTATATAATCATGTAATATTGCTTTGTGAAT
>OVBE01005663.1:0-10736 GCA_900406425.1 Iberis pinnata
CTCTTCTTTTTCTTTGAGCTTCTGCTCCATTTGATCGTCCATGTCCCTCATAAGAACTGCTAACTCATTAGCCATAGAGGCCACCTCCTTCTTCATATCTCTCTTTGCTTTGTCATGACGAGCTATCTCCGCGCTCAACCTTTCCACATCCTTCCTCAGATCTTCCAGGTTGACCACCTCGGCTCTCAGCCTACTGTTCTCATCTGTTGGCACCTCAACCCGTCTCACCGTAGTTTTTAGTTCAGCAATAGCCTTGTCAGCCCTTGAAATTGCATCCTCAATCAGCTTGATCCCAGAGTTCTTCTTTGTCCTCCTCAGCTCGTCGTCCAAAACCCCAACAAGGCGGTTAGCTAAAGCTGCGGTCTGAAGAAAAAAGAGTCGCACACCAATCAAGAAGGGAGCCAATTTCTAAATCTAGAAATAAAATGAGATAGGAAGATGGATAATAACAACCATACCTCAGCATGGGAGCAAGCCCAGTCGACGTATTCCTTCTGGACCAAGAGCGACATGTGATCGTAGACCGTGGGACCGCCTAGGCGGAGCTTGGACATTAGCTCCGCGCAAAGGTCCCCCTCTTCCACCATGGGAGACTGGTTGGGCCAAGAAAAACTGAACGTGAATTCGTCGTGGTCGTAGACGCCAACTATGGACGTCTCATGCGTGCGTGCCCTTTTCTCCGAGGGGGCTTCGAGATGGCGAGTACTACATCGAATTGGAGGAAAGCGAGATTATTTCTTACTAGAGCCAGCAGTTTTTTCCGATGCTGATCGCCGTGAGATGAGTGTGAGACTTCAATAGGATCCACCTCTATGGGAGCCTGATCCTTAGGGGTCTTGGTATCTTGAGCTGCACTGAACCCAGCCGAGCTGGGAGCCCCTTGAGAGCTTTTCAACCTACAAGCTTCACGGTACGGTACAAGATTCTTCATGGAAACAGATGGACACTGAGACGGAACACTTGCAGCAAAACAACACATTAGATACCATGTGACCCGAATATAACGAAGTAAAGCCTGAGTAGGGTACTTACTTGATGATGTTTCTGATAGCGGCTCCAGTGGCAGCCAGTTGTGAGACACTCTCTCCCCGTCAAACATGCTCCAATTGTTCAATTGATTCTTCCCAAGGAGTTTCCAATTCTTCAGAAATTCAGCAGATGGATCCTCGACCTGGGTTAGATGCGGAGCTAACAAATACCAAAACAACAAAGAAAAGGAAACCTGGTGAGTTAAAAACGCCCAAAAATCAATCAATGCAAAAAGAATAAACACATAAAGAAGACTCAAAATTCGATTTCAAGGAAAAGAGAGAAGGGATCCACACTAATCTCCCTGGTCCACCGAGATTGTAAATCACTAGGACTCGTAGTCCCGAAAGAAAAATTGTTTATTTCAAGAAAAAATAAATATGTTCCCAATCTGTCTCATCCTTGGGGGCTTGGCCGATCGCAAACCCTTGATTCGGTTTGTTGGCTAGGTACCAGAGGCCGCCCTTCGTGCCCTTCTTCACATACGTAGCAACCTCCAACATGTCACAGTTTAGTTTGAAACCGCTCTCTCGCGCCTGCATAATCAAGAATATAGCCTGACGGACCCCTTTGGGCATCAGCTGGCTCATAGCCATGCCCCGACGATGCAGGTACCAAACCAGCAGCTCAGGAACAGGGAAGCGCAGCCTGAAAGTTTTGAAAAAGATCTCGTATACAGTGACAAACCCTAGAGGGGGATTGTCCGGAAACTGGCCCGGATCCGGGATTAAAAACCTAACATCGGGTGAAAGGTCGAACTACTTCCAGAGTGTTCTCACGGAGGTAAGGGATGAACGAGAAGAAGAGAAGGCCATTATTTGAGGGGCCGCAGATGCCCTAAATTTTGCACCAGCAGCAACAGGAGTCCCAACACTCGCGCTCACTGAGGGATGCGACGAAGAACCTCTACTCCCAGATCGAAGCGCCAACTGTCTCGACATCTCCGGGAAACCGAGGGGGAAGAGAAATACGGAGAGAGAAAAGTAAAATAAGACGAGAATCCAGAGAAATTTTGGAGCAAATTGGGGAAGAAGAGAGGAAATTGAATAGGAGAAATGACAAACCCTAACACAAGTAAAGAGAAATAAACAGTTAAGTGACAATACCTTAGGATGCAAAGAGAGAAAGAGAGAAGAGATGGACAATTGAAATCGTAGTGGGAGATGGTTCGAGGTACTTGAGGAGAGATGGGAGAGTGGTAGTAACTGCCTCGAGTTGTGTGAAACTGCCTTTTGTAGGTGCAATGATGGTGCTTTTGAATTTTGAAGATACCAAGATGCGCTGCATGAGGACATAAGAATCAATCGAGACTGTTGAGATTTCCTCAATTCAAATCGTAACAAATCGGCCCAACTAATCCTATCTTTTTGGGGGAAAAATGAAATTATCCAACCCAACACGAAGGATTCAAATTCGCATCAAATAAAAAATGATGGATGAATGTCGGCTTAAAGAAAAATGTAATAAGTATCTAATAATGTATGAATGGTTACGAAGTGAATTTCCACCATTTTTCGAAGGTCACCCAACTCGCTAAGCTCGTAGGGAGACCTGGGGGATAATATGTTGGTGTCGAAACCCCCTCAGCAGGTTTCTAGCCCAACCGGTGTCACTTCCTAGGTAACAGCTCAGCATGCGTCAAGATGCAAAAAGATTCACTCAGCATATTTCTACTTAGGCGCATAGAGTGAACGATCGGCTACTCATGTCATAAACGAGCTGAGAAGAAGGCTATTACGAGTTGAGTAGAAGGCGATTACGAGCTGAACAAGAGAAGACTAGGTCCAGACGGTTCCGATATAAGGGTGAAGCACCAAGATCGTGATCCCAACGACCCGACAAGATCGGAACAACCCGGACTAGGCGGAGGGGGATATAAGGAAAAAAGAGAGAGAAATGAGGCATTAGAATCTTTTGGGGGTTTGAGAACTAGAATAGAGAAATCGATCTATCTTTGTATAAACACATTCATCAAGATCAATAAAAAGACATATTATTCTTCTTTGTATTTATTTCGACCTGAGTTTGTGTTGTAATTTCCTTCTAATTTGACAAGAACGACGAATTCCTCATTAAGATAATCATCTAAAAATTTATTGTGGGTTTTAGCATCCACAGAAACGAAGAACAGTAACTAGATGATATTAATGATGCCGTGAAGGATGATAGGAGATGGAGATGATTTCGACTCAAAGTGTTATGAATTACACCTTGATGGATAGAGTTTCTTTTGGAATCAAAGAAATAAGAGAAGATACTTGATCAATTGATTCAAGCTTGAGGAGATGCTTTGATCTTTAGAACTTAGAAGTGTTCTTTGATTTTCTTGTTCATTCAAAATTCGTGTGCCATAGACATTAGAGCTAAGGCTCTCTTTAAACTTACACGCTCCCAGGTAAAAAATAAGAAACAACATAGTGTTTGCTAAAAACTACAAGTCTTTTGAATAAAAACAACAAAGCGTCTAAATTAATTCTAATCTAAAAATAGTAAGGCGTCCCTTCCTAAATAGGAACCTAAGTGGTGAGCCTATAATTTTAATGCAAAAGTCAATGTGATTTGCATGTTATTTCCTATGTAACATCACCTAGATAACCCGATGTAGCAACGATCTTGCCTCGTTAAAAACCTTAGCAGAGAACCTCCTACCTACCAAAATCCCTGCTAAGGAAAAGAGTACAAGTTCGTTACCGAAGTTACCTAGTGAATGTTACCGTGTTCTTCAATCTCCAGGAATACGATGTTGAATATATTTACTTCAGCCTCCTTCTGATTGACATTTGCGTTGGTGATAAGTGAATGAGCTTCTTTCGCCAACTCCTTACGTCTTGACCGTGTTATCCTTCCAGCTATCTCTTGCTCTTCTTCTTCAGAGCTTTGCATGATCACATCAGAAAATCTTGGTTAATGAATATTTTTAAATGTTGTTAGAGGGATATTATGTATATAGATTTAACCTAAATTTCTTATCAAACTTTTATAAATCGGGGATCTTAGGGTTAAATCCATTCCATTCGATAATACACACACAAGAAAATTATAAGATAGATTTTATTGAGTTGAATTCTTGGTTCAACATTTGGCGCCGTCTGTGGGGATCCTTCTTCACAATCTAAAAAGGTCACGTTAATCTACCAACATGACTACTCATCCAACAATTGACGATAATCAGAATTAGAGCGACAGAGAAAATACGCTAGACACATATAACATCCTGAAAAATGCCGATGAAATTCACGACAAAAACGAACATGATAGAGAACAAGAGAAGGAGTGCGATGCAGAAAAAGAGCAAGACGCAAATCACCGCCAAGATCAGGAGCTAACCCTCTCCAAAGTAATGCATGCCCTAGAGCAACAAAGAGAGGAAACAACCTGGCTCTAGTAGGAATCAGCAGAGATGAAGCTTAAGTGCGCGGTGATGTTACAAATGCTCGAACGCACTGGTACTCCCTCAACTCGTCCTCGAGTAAATCGTTGGTTGTTCAATGAAATCCCACCAGATGATGACCTGAGAAGAGGATTTTAAACAAGGAACACTGAGGTGAAATACCCAGACGAAAACTCTGGCGGACCACCGACTTTCAAAGAACTGATCCGCATCCAGGCCCAAATCAAAGAAATTAACTCTTAAATTCTTCGAGCAGTGAGCTTGGCACCCGAGCTAGATCTCGTTTTGGAGGAAGCACAACAGACCTCTTCCAACAAGATAATAACAAATACAATAATAAGGCACAAAAAAAATTCAAGGTCCCAACGTACGATGGGAGAGAAGATCTGCAAAATACTTAACTGCCTTCACCATAGCGACCGGGCGAGCTAATTTCGCAGAAATGGAATGAAACGCCAGGCTCTGCCAGTTATTAATCAAAAATCTAAGGTGAACAACACTCAACTGGTTTTCTAATCTGACACCAAACTCTATCGAGAGTTTTCAACAACTCTTCGCAGCTTTTAGAAAGCACTACTCCATGTTCATCACAAAGAAAACTAGCTATTCCGACTTCTGGAGTTTATCCCAACAACCCAAGGATTCATTACGTAACTTCCTCGACATATACAAAACATAGATTCCCAGATAAGCATCGACGATGAGTCAGCCATCGCGGCACTATGGAAGTCGTTGTGGTATGACTTATGTTTCAAAGACGAACTACTCATAAACAACCCTCGGACCCTCGAAGACACCCTTCACCGTTCAAGTCGGTTCATTGAGGTAGAAGAGGAGAGAGCCAACATGGCCAAGAAACACCTCGGATAGAGGTCAGAAGGACCATCTTCAAGACAAAGCACATATCACCCTCCCCCGAACTGAAACAACATTTCACACGTAATTACTTCTGCGAGAAACCTAAAGGGGTCAATACAACAACCATCAAAACAGGAGCAACAAGGGGCAAGGCCGTCTCAACAGAGGAAAATGAAAAAGTTATTGCGAGTTTCACAAGAGAAAGAAACACACCACTAAGGAGTGCATGCACCTCTAGAACATCCTCCTAGGTAAGATCTAAAGTGGAGAGATTGTAGCCGAGCTGACTAGCAGTCAAAGAAGTGGTCGAGGAAGAGGCTGTAGAAGGGTGAATCATGCGCAAAACGCAGCCAGACAGCATATAGCCGACGACATGACCCCTCCGCAGGGACAACACCAGCAAGATGACAATGATAGCGAAGACGAAGACGTACGCGACGATTTGCTCCCCAATCATAAGAGAAGAATCAATGTCATAATGGGAGGACTGACACAGTGCAAAGATTCCGTCAGATCAATTAAAGAATCAAGTCGTCGAGCCTCTGTCATGGCAAAATTTATACCAAACACTGTCCTCTGAACACACTCAACTTAGCCATTGCGATTTATTGACAGCGACACCAACTTGCTAAGAACTCCCCATAACGATAATTATCGAGCTCGTCATCGCAAACACATAAGTATCAAGAATCCTCATCGACACTGGTAGCTTGATATACATCATTTTCAAAGATACGTTAGCTAAAATGGAAATTGATGATAACACCATCAAGACCACGATCCACCCATTTACGAGCTTTAGTGGCAAAATGGTGAACACTATTGGGACAATCCGACTCCCAGTCCAAGCAGGATCTCATACTAGACTCACCAAACTCAAGGTAATCGACAAGCATTCGACCTTCAACGCGATAAGGGGGACTCCCTGGCTATACGACATAAAAGTAGCAATATCTACCTACCATCAATGCATCAAATTCCCATTCGTTACCGGAACCTATGTTATTAGGGAAAATCAAAGAGCCGCCCAAACGTGCTTCCTCACCGAGCATAAAAAATGGGAAAAAAACGTTCTTATAGCAACTACATCACCTAGGGGCACCAAAAATAGGACGTCGAATATCATCATGAGAGGACACCCTAGATGCGAGCCTATCAGCCAAGTCAATATCGACAAGGAGAAATCAGATAGAATGATAGGCATCATAAGTAATCTCAACAGCGATATACATGAACAACAAATCGCCTTCTTGAAAAACAACACTTCAAAATTCGCATGGTCAGTGAACAACATGAAGGGAATAGATCCCACAGTCACCTGTCACGAATTGAATCTAGACCCTACTTTCAAACCCATAAAGTAAAAGCGGAGAAAAAATTAGGCCTCGAGCGCTCTCAGACAGTGAATAACGAGGTCGATCGACTATTAAAAGTAGGTTCTATCTCCGAGGTCAAATACCTAGAATGTCTACCAAATCCCGTGGTCGTGAAGAAAAAAGACGGAAAATGGTGAGTATGCATCAACTTCACCAACCTTAACAAGGCATGTCCAAAAGATTGTTTCATGTTGTCGCAGATCGACCGCCTCGTGGAAGCAACCACAGGAAACGAGCTACTCTCTTTCATGGACGCCTTTACGGGATACAACCAGATAATGATGCACCTCGATGATAGGGAAAATACATCGTTCATCATAGATCACGACACGTACTTTTACAAAGTTATGACATTTGGACTCAAAAACTCAGGAGAAACCTACCAATGATTGGTGAACCACATGTTTGCAACCCACCTCGGTCATACAATGGAAATCTATATAGACGATATGTTCGTAAAATCCCTCATTACCGAAGACCATATCCGACACTTGCAAGACTTTTTCAGCATACTCAACCAGTACAACATGAAGCTGAATCCATCCAAGTGTACATTCGGGGTCACGTCAGAAGAATTCATCGGTTACATAGTCACTAAACAAGGTATTGAGGCAAACCCTAAGCAAATAACAGCCCTCACCGACCTACCCTCTCCCAAAACTCCCAAGGATGTCCAGCGTTTCACTAGCCGCATCGCCGCACTTAACTGATTCATCTCTTGTTTAACTGATTGATGTCTCCCTTTCTATCAGTTACTAAAAGGGAATGGAAAGTTCAAAAGGGATGGCGAATGCAAAAAAGCGTTCAAGTAGCTGAAACAATACCTCTCGTTACCACCCATCTTAGCAAAAGCAGACGAAGGTGAAACATTCTTTCTTTACATCTTGGTGTTTGCGGTCGCAGTAAGCGGTATTCTTGTCAAGGATGATTGCAGCGAGCATCGCCCAATCTTCTACGTCAAAACCCTTACAGGGAAAAAACTTAAATACCCAGTCATGGAAAAGCTCGCATTCGCAATCGTCACAACTGCGTGAAAGCTACGACAATAATTTCAATCCCATCCCATCATCATATTAAAATACTACCCAATTCACACCATCCTGCATAGCCCAACATAGTCCGGACAAATGGTCCAATGGGCCATTGAGCTCAGCGAGTACGACATAGAGTACCGCATGTATATGAGCACCAAAGTCAACTACTGGCCGACTTCATCACAGAACTACCACCCGAGCTCGTGGGCAGCAAAGCAAGCAACAAAATATGATAGATGTACATCGACAAATCCTCCTATTGCTAGGACGCCGTCCTTGGCATCAAGCTCGAGTCACCAACATGCAAAATCTTGGAACAATCCTTCCGCCTCAGTTTTACTTCATCCAATAATGAAGTATAATATGAAGCCATAATCGCCACTCTACGCCTCGCTAGGGGCCTCAGTTCCAAGCATATTGATGCTTTTTGTGATTCGCAGTTGGTCACCAGTCAATACATCAGAGAATATAACGCCAGGAATGAGCGAATGGACTGATACCTCGCTGTACTCAAGAAAATCGCAGCGTAGTTCGACGTTTGCCAAATCACCAAAATCCCAAGAAAGGAAAATAGAACCGCCAATGATTTAGCTGTAATTGCATCAGGACCAAAAGAGTGAAGGCAGATTCCTGACGAAGTGATCGAGCACCCAGGCGTACACCTTGATGCCATTGCAACGATTAACACCGATCAGGCCGCATATATGGACATCGATGGGACCATCACCAACGACTGGTTGACCAAAATACTCAACTACCTACTCACAGGCGTCGTCCCAAGCAATAAATGGCAGGCATGCTGCCTCAAGGTACGATGTGCAAATTACACTACAGTCGACCATGACTTATATCGAAAAGTGCGCACGACATACTCCTGACTTGTTTCAACAAAAGTGAAGTCACAAGGATCATGGCCAAAGCTGATGAGGGCACTGGCGGTAACCACTCCAGAGGAAGTTCTCTTTCCCTTCAGATAAGACGACATGGACACTATTGGCCAACTATGACCATCGATTGCCACGATTACGCCAAATGATGTGGACAATGTCAACAACAAGCACCGCTCAACCACGCACCCACAGAACTGCTCAGATTGGGGGTAACCCCATACCCATTTATGTGATGGGGGATGGTCATAGTCAGACCTTTCCCAAAATCAAGGAAAAAAGAAGTATTTACTCATCATGACTGACTATTTTACCAAATGGGTCCAGGCCGAAGCTTACTCCAAGATACCAGCCGACAAGGTTCAAAGTTTTTTCTGGAAAAACATCATCTGCCGACATGGATTGCCATACAAAATCGTCATGGATAATGACACAAACTTCTCGTCAAAAGTGTTCGTTAATTTCTATGCACTTTGGAAGATAAATATGAATTAAGTTACTCCTCGCTACCCTTAAAGCAACGAACAAGCTGAGGTGACGAACAAAGTAATAGTAGATAGTCTAAAGAAGCGCCTCCAAAGGAAAAAGGTACTCTGGGCAGACAAGCTCGACGGTGTCATGTGGTCATGCCGAACAACACCTCGATAATCAACAAACAACACTCCTTTCTCCCTGTCCCATGGGATCGAAGCTCTCGCTTCACCCGAGGTCAACGTCAACACAATTTGAATAGTCATTATGCCCAGTGATGTCAACCTCAACAACGAACTTCTGGAGCATCACCTCAACGATCTTGAAGAAGAATGCGACACCGTCCTACTATGAATACAAAATTACCAGTCCGCTGATGCTCGGTACTATAACAAGAAAGTCAAAACATGACGATTCATCAAAGGGGACCTAGTCCTCTGCAAAATATTTGCTAATACCTCTGAACATAAAGCAGGGACGCTCGGCGCAAGATGGGAAGGCCCTTACCTATTGTCCAGAGTTGTCAAAGATGGGGTCTACGAGCACATGACTATGAACCAACTCCTCATTCTTGGAATGCCAGAAAACTACATAAATTCCACTTCTAAGAAAAAATAACTACGGATGGTTTAATCCCAACATGTGGGTACGTAGGCAGCCTCAACGAGGTTCATTTGCCCCCCCCCCCAAAAAAAAAAAAAAAAAAAGGGGGGGGGGGGGGGTTTAAAGGGAAATGAAGANTTCCATGTATTCGAAGAAATAAAACGATATTTCATACTTACATGCTATGATTATGGAAATAGTTATCGCTACACGGACCGCAAGTCACTTCGGTACACTAGAAGAATAAGTCGTTTCCGAGTGAGACCTCGCTTAAATATGTTTGAAACTAAGGAATAAACGAAAACCGTAAATATGCACCAAGATCATGGCTAGACTCGGATCCTAACGAGAATAAAAACTTTAACTCAGAAAAAACCAAGTTCCTACTCGCATATATCTAGACCAAAACTCATAATTAAAGACGTTTACCTACGGTCGATATATCGTTCAAATAAAAATTTATTTTTTCCTCTCACTAACAAGGTGAACACTTTATATTGAACTTAAAGCAAGGTATAATGTCAAGTATAAGTAAAATCGGCTACACCTAGGACATAAATAACGTCCTTAACAAAAAATACTAAAAGAGAGCTTGTGCACTCGCACCTCGTTTACTCAAACAATAACATATAAACTCCTCGGTTATCGGAGAGCGGCACAGAAACCAAATACTCTTCAAATAAGTGTTCTGAGTACACATGTCCTCATCATCACCACTCTCCCGGAATAACCAGCCGAACTAAGATTTACTGAACTCGTAACTTAGATCATGAAATGAACTCGTCGAACTGATCGGCGTTCCGTATGTCATCATTGTTACTCGACAATGTACTCACCGTTATGCAACTCGATGCAACGAATAAAAAGAAAATTGCAAAATAGATCGAACTGCCAAATTCATATTTAAAAAAAAAAGTTTTTACAAGGTCGTCTATGACCTCCTCCCTCACAAGGAGACTATTCTTCAAAGTCTAATAAAAGGAGAAGCAAAGGAACAAAGGGAAAATAGGGGCGTCATTCGTCTACAAAGATTTTCCTCTCAACAACCTCCTCGATGGCAGCATTACCTCATCCACCGGCTAGCTCG
>OVBE01005664.1:0-21261 GCA_900406425.1 Iberis pinnata
CGTAATAACCTCGGTTTTGGTCAAAGGGGGTTGACCGGAAACGGGGTGTTACAAAAGGGACGGGATCCGAAGTAGCTCGATGCTCGAATTGGTATGAGGATTCTGAATGGCGGATACTATAGTGCGTTGATCGATACCCCATAGGTAAGAATGAACCTATTTGAAATTTATTGAATCTAATGAGCTGGTTGATATGACTTGATAGTTTGATTGATTGGGATTTATAGTAGAAAGCATATTGTTAGTTAGGTGGCGGTAGACAGTTTATTTGCAGTGGTTGTCTAGGATTAGTGTTTTTTAGTTTTTGATGTTAGAACTTGGGGTTGCTGAGATTCCGAGAGTTCATATGTGGTCCTTTTCAAACTTCTTCTCCAGATTTGGTCTTGTTTTACTTGAGGATAAGCAAAGATTTGGTCTTGTTATACTTGCTATTTGACATTATCCGAGTGTTTTCCTTGTAATTTTGGCATATTTTCGGGATTTTAGGTGTTTGGGATTTTTGGATGCAAATTGGCATATGCAGATGCATAGTCCGGCAGAAAAGTCAGAAGTTTAGCAACGTTTGATGATGTTCCCATGGATGGATTGAGCCAAAATTTTGACAAAAGATAGCCATGCCAGTTAGCTTTCATATGGCAGTGTTTGAAGTCAATCCATTGGTTCAATCAAACTTTATAGGGATTTTACAGAAGACTGGTCAAACCGTCTCGCAGAAGAAGCATGTGCAGAAAGTGAAAAAGAGATCGATCGATCCAAAAAGGGATCAATCGATCCAACTCTCCTGGAAACTTAAGTAAAAGAGAGATCGATCGATCGATCCCTATGGCCGAGAATCAATAAAATCTTCTAAAATTACAATAATGTCCTCAAGACTTATCAAGATGTTTTCCTTATTGGTTTTAGTTTATTTTCTTTATTTTTAGCGCTATTAAAGCCCTAGGCTTGGTGTTATTTTCATTATCGCTTATTTTATTTTCTCAGAGCTTTTACAGAGAGACAGGATCTGAACCTTGGAGGAGATTTCTAAACTCTGTCTTTTAATTTATTGATTTCGTTTTTGAATATGTGTTCTTCTTTGATTATCCTTTGTGATTGCTTAGCTTTTTCTGAGTAATCGTCTTGTTAGAATTTAGGGGTTTTCCAGGGAAAACAGGATTTGATAGTTAGGGTTTAACATAAAGGATGAAAATTTCTAGGTTCTTAGTCTAGATTTGTTCTTAATGCTTGAATTAGAGTAGCTAACTAGTTCAGTGATAATAGATTGATAAACAAAATGGAATTTAGTTTAGAAATCTGATCTAGTCTAGATGAGTAGATGTTATTGCTTATGTCTATGAACATATCTAATATGATCTTAATGCATGATTTAATTATTTGAATTCAGCGAGAGCTTGTCTTTAGTAATTAGATATAGGGATTAATAATTCGGGAGGAGATTAATCTAGTTTTTGTCTTTTGAGTTGAGAATTATTTTCAAAGTAAATCATGCATGTTAACCTCAGCTTCACACCTGAATATATGTGGAATTCCCTAACACCTAGCGCTTTATTTAATTAAATTACAACCGATTTTATTTATCGCTTTAACTTACAATCGGTAGAAAATAACCATCTTTTATTTACCGTCTTAGCTAGAATCAACGTTTAACTGAGAATCGCATGTTCTTGGTCTTTGTGGATTTGATCCTTTTTATATTACTATGTTTACTGTGCACTTGTAGTGAATATATTTGCGTTAAAACCTGAGTGTATCAAAAATCTTAGACTTCAAGAAACCTCATGTGGATCGACAAGTTCCTCTTATTTCCATGCAATTTTGAGGTCATTCATCTACATAGTGGAACCTGGTGAAGATTACATGTGTGCACCTTGGAAAAACTCCCATACGATCATGAGAAAAGCTTAAGAAGCATCTTTGATCAACATTCTTATCGCATAATTAGGACTGAACCATTTACACTCGTTGCAAGATCTCAGTCCTAATTATGCGACACGTCATCAACCACTCCACCCATCACAATCGACACGCCTATTCCACCACCACCACAAGTCAAGAAACGTCTTGTTTCTTTGTTATGCTCTTACACATATTTTGTGAATGAAATTCACATCGAAGGCATCGTTTTGGCCTTTTTCCCAACGAGCGCATCGCCCCGTCTTCACCACCAATTTCTCCCGAGATTCTACAAGTCCTCCACGAATTCTCTATCGCTTCCTCAACGAACTTCAAGTTGAGTTGCGACCCCTCCGAGACATTCAACACCAGATTGATTTTACACTAGGCGCGACGTTACCAAACTGTCCACACTATTGAATGAGTTTTCATGAACATGAAGAAGTATGTCGACAAGTAGAAGACTTACTTTGCAAAGGTCACATACGTGAAAGCCTCAGTCTATGTGCGGTCCCATCCCTTCTGATTGCCAAGAAAGATGGTTTTGGATGCATGTGTGTCGAAAGTTGTGACATCAACAAGATCACAGTAAGGCACTGCTTCCCTATTCCATGCCTCGATGACCTTTTGGATCAGATAGGAGACGCCACCATCTTCTCCAAACTAGACCTTAAAAGCAGATTCCATCAAATTTGTATTCATCCAGGCCTTGAGTGGAAAACAGTGTTCAAAACTCGCGAAGGTTTATTCGAGTTGCTTTCCATACCATTTGGACTCTCTAACACCCGAATAAAATTCATGCGAATTATGGATCAAGAATTATGACCATTCATCGGTAATTTTTTCGTCTTTTACTCTGGCGATATAATTATTTTTAGTTCATCCCTTACAGTCCACGTATCACACCTAAGGGACGTTCTCCAAGTGCTTCAAAACAACAAGTTTTTTATGCCAAGCACAAGTGCTCCTTTGGTGTGAATACTATTCCTTTTCTCGGTCACATTGTGTCCAAAAAGGGTCTCTCCATTGATACATCTAAGATTGAAGCAATTAAATGTTGGCCTACCCCAAAACCTATCATGGAAATTTTGTAGTTTCCACATACAAGCATCATGTTACCACCGGTTCATGACACTCTTCAACGCTCTCATATCGCCTATTACGGACTGCATGAAAGAAAAGAGCTTTACATGGACTTTAGCAGCTACAACAACTTTTGAAAGTATTAATGAGAAGCTCACCTTGGCACCAATCTTTGTTATACCCGATTTTTTAAATCTTTTGAGCTTCATTCTGATGCATCTAAATTTTTATTGGAGTAGTGTTAAGTTAGAATGGAAAGCATGTTGCATACTACAGTGAGAAACTAGCTAGCGCCCATTTTTGCTATAGCACTTACAATGTCACTTACCTTGCACATCGTGATTTTATCCTCCACATCAACCATGACGTACTACGTCACTTGTAATGGAATATTATGATTCTCCTTAATTTACAGAATGTGCAAGAGTTACAATATATACTCGTACATAGAANNNNGAAGTTGATTACGTGTAATACAATTCTATTCAAGGCAATAGTGATATGCCTCTTATACGCCCCCTCAAGATGGACCGCCGGTTGCGAGGCCAATCTTGATACAAAGTCGATTGAACTTGATGCCGGAGAGTGGTTTAGTGAGAATATCCGCGAGTTGATCATCAGTTGTGACGTGAGAAACTCGAATTCGTTTAGCTTGAACATGATTGCGCACAAAATGGTAGTCGAGTGCCAAGTGTTTCATTCTTGAGTGAAACACCGGATTAGCGGCAAGATATGTTGCACCAATGTTGTCACAATAGATAGATGGAATCATATGTCGCACAATGCCAAGCTCATCAAGAAGTGATGTGAGCCATCGTACCTCGGCGGTGGTGGAAGCAAGCGAGCGGTATTCTGCTTCCGTTGAAGATCGGGCAACACTTGTTTGCTTCTTGGAGGACCAAGCGACAGGATGGCGCCCAAGATATACAATATAGGCTCCAGTAGAGGTGTAGTCATCAGGATCACCCGCCCAGTCAGCATCGGTAAAGGCATGGAGAGACGATTGATTATTGGTGGAGAAGAAGATTACACGGTGAATAGTTCCAGCGAGATACCGTAGGGTCCGTTTTACGGCAGCCATGTGATGGTCGGTGGGAATGTGCATGAATTGTGAGAGCTTGTTGACGGCATAGGTGATGTCTGGTCGCGTCAAGGACAAATACTGAAGACTCCCCACAATGCGCCTATATCTCGTCGGGTCTTCAAGAGGTGTGCCTTCGTTGAGTTTGAGCTTTGAAGTTGGACACATGGGCGTGGCAATTGACTTGCATCCGGTCATGTTGGTGGCATGTAGTAAATCTACAACATAACGAGATTGGGTAAGTAAGAGACCGTTAGTGAGATAATTAGCTTCAATACCAAGAAAATATGAAAGAGATCCAAGGTCTTTGAGTGAGAAGCGAGTAGAAAGAGCCGAGATAAAGCGGTTAAGATGGTCGGAGTTGTTGCCGGTAAGAAGGATGTCGTCAACATAGACGAGCATGTATAGAATAATCCCTTTCTTGTTGTAAATAAACAAACTTGCATCGGCAAGAGAGTTATGAAAGCCGGAGTTGAGGAGAAACGTCTTCAGTTCGGTGTACCATGCTCGTGGAGCTTGTTTAAGACCATAGACCGCTTTACGAAGTTTGCAAACTGCGTTGGGAAATTCTTTGTCGACAAAACCCGGTGGTTGCATCATGTACACCTCATCGGTTAGGTGACCTTGCAGAAAAGCGTGGTTGACATCAAATTGCCTAATTGGCCAACGGTGAGAGATTGAGTTGCTGATCACTGTCCGAATGGTTGCAGGTTTCACCACGGGACTAAAGGTTTCATGATAATCTAGTCCTGGTCGTTGGTTAAAGCCCTTTGCGACGAGTCTCGCCTTGTACCTAGAAATAGAGCCATTAGCATTTCTTTTAATTGTAAAAATCCACTTACAACCAACAATGTTTTTAGCATAAGTCGGAGAAGTCAAAACCCATGTGTGGTTGGTAAGTTGTGCATTTATTTCTTCGACCATCGCGGCTCTCCATGTTGGGTCTTTTAGAGCTTGACTTGCACATGTGGGTATATTCTCTTGGTTTGGTGCTTTGATAGAGGTGAGATTAAGTTTTTGAACTGGTCTTCTCTGCCTCTTAGACACTCGTAAAGGTGGATGTGTAGTCATAGCAGGTTGTGTTGGAGGTTGCTCATGGTCAATATATGGCGGAGATGTGGCTTCAATAGGTGCAGGCGGAGATGTAGCTTCAGTAGGAGGTGGGATAGCTGCTGCAGGTGCTGTAGATATAGCTGGTGCAGGCGAAGATGTAGCTTCAGTAAGAGGTGGGACAGCTTCTTGTTGAAGCAACGTTGGGTGAGACATGTTCCCTGGGAAGCAAGGTACACGTTGGACAGTAGGTATTTGTGGCTGCACAAAAGAATCAGAAGAAGACTCTATAGAGTCGTTAGATATTAGTGATGAGGACAAAGAAAATGGGTAAACATACTCATGAAACAAGACATGACGAGATGTATAAACGCGAGAGGTTAATCGATCAAAACACAAATATGCACTTTGAGTAGTAGAATAACCTAGGAAAATACATGGTGTAGAACGATCATCAAGTTTATGGGAATTATATGGCCTAAGCCATGGAAAACATAGACACCCAAAAATCCTAAGTTTAGTATAATTCGGCAATTGACCAAAAAGACAATGAAAGGGAGACTTAAAATTAAGAGACAAAGTAGGCATTCTATTAATGAGAAAAACCGAAGTAGCCATGGCATAAGTCCAAAAAGTTTTCGGCATCGATGCATGAGAGAGTAAAGCAAGGCCCGTCTCAACAATATGTCGATGTCGTCTTTCGGCTATCCCATTATGTTCGGGTGTATGAGGTGGAGTGGTTAAATGAGATATGCCATTGGTTGCTAAAAAATTTCTTAAGGCGATAAACTCACCACCATTATCACTATAAAGAGTTCGCATTTTCGTTTGAAATCTAGTTTCAACTAAAGCTTTGAATTTAATAAAAACATCATGCACATGAGATTTACGTTTTAATGGATAAAACCATATATATCGTGTAAAATGATCAACAAAAATAACATAGTATTTATATCCATCAATGGAAACAATAGGTGAAGACCAAACATCAGAGAACACTATATCAAGAGGAAATGAAGATTTTATTGATGATAAACCAAAAGGCAATTTATGCATTTTATTAATAGAACAAGCATTGCAAGGGTTGTTTAACAAAGACTTAGAAGATAGAGGTAATGAAAATGTAGAAATCATAGTTTTAAGTATTGGAAATGCAGGATGGCCTAGTCTAGAATGCCAATCAGTCATAGATGTAGAAGTAGAAGATGCATAAGATAGAGATGGAGGAGAAGAAGAGGCCTTCGATAAAGGCCACTCATAGACTCCATCTTTAGGTGTGCCTTCTAGTCGAAGCGCCCCCGTACTCAGATCCCGAACCTGAAAATATGTGGGAGTAAAAGTGACAGAAACACCATTAGTTTTGCAAAGTTGGAAAACCGATATTAAGTTTTTGTCTAATGAAGGAACACATAAAACATTATTAATGAAAAATGGTCGTTTAAAAGATGGTAAAGAAAAAGAACCAGTGTGAGTGATAGAGAGTCCGGTTCCATCACCCAACAACACATCATCACCGCCCATGTATGGAGAATGTAAGGAGAGATTGTTGAGATCGGAAGTCATGTGATGAGACGCGCCGGAGTCGACGAGCCATGTTGAAGCATCACCTGTGACTTGTGCTACGTGTGCACGTGGTGCCCATTGATTTTGCATTGTAGGTAATTGCCATTGTGAAGCAGAGTGTTGCTGCAACTGTTGAACAGGAGGATGCGACTGTGAATAGGATGAAGAATGAGTACCAGGAACCAACTTGAACTGGTTGCAGAATTTGGCACTGTGTCCGAAGGTACCGCAAGCCTGGCAGCATCCTTGATACGGCCGAGGAGACCGTCCTTGTGACTCATAAGATCGTCCTTGTGGCTCATAACCTCGAGCCGAACTGTAGGATCCAGACTGATGTAGTTTCTGGTTTTGTCTAGATTTCCAGTGTGTATTTTTAGGGCGAGTCTCCATTGCATTTGCTGTGATTGGCATCGGTGATACATTAACAGATTCTGAACACTGTATCATCGCTTCTCGGTTAACAAGGCGTTCGTAAAGTTCTGAGAAAGAGGCTGTTTTGTCTCGACCGTTGAGTGCATCAATCTCGGGCTTGTACTCATCGGGTAATCCAGCAAAAATGTGTTCTGTAAGCTCCTCGGGATCAAGAGGCTTACCTAATAATGCCAATTCATCTGCCTTTGACTTGATGGTGCGAAGATATTCAGTGATTGAATTGGTTCCTTTAACACACTGCCGGATATGAAATCGGAGTTGACGAACATGGCCACGGGTGGGATTCCCGAAAGTTTCAGCAAGCAGAGACCAGACCTCTTGGGTAGTGTTGGCCGTGGACACTATAGGCTGCACCTGCAGTGTGATAGCACCTATAAGTGCGCTGTACAACAATTGATCTTGCCGATGCCAAGCAGTGAAAACAGGATTATTGATGAGAACACCTTCAGAAGTGATCATCTTAGGTGGTGGTGCAACAGAAGAGTCAATGAAGTCTTGTAGTTCATGACCAACAAGTAAGGCCTTGATTTGACGACACCACATTATGTAATTGATTTGATTCAATTTCGTAATGTTCATCATATTAACAGAGAGTAAAGTTGATGCTGGATCCTTTGAGTTGAAGACCATTGCAGTCTCTGCAGTTGAGTTGGATTGTATACCAGTTGTAGCCATCTTGTGAAGCAGGAAGAACAGAGTACTACAGTAACAAAAGGAAGATAGCAGAAGCGTAAACAAAAAGAACAAAGGGATATAGAAGCAGAGAGTTCAGAAGAAGAAGAAGAAGAGGGGAGGAAAGAAGAGAGGCGGCGTTAGGAAAAAAAAGAAAATTAGGTCAGATTAATATGGCTCTGATACCATAATGGAATATTGTGATTCTCCTTAATTTACAGAATGTGCAAGAGTTACAATATATACTCGTACATAGAACTACAGAAGGAAAGAAGTTGATTACGTGTAATACAATTCTATTCAAGGCAATAGTGATATGCCTCTTATAACTTGGACCGCCAGTAAAATATCTCAGCTCAGCATGCCTCGTGGATTGAATTTTGCAACATTCACCTTCTTGATTAAACACCAAGCTAGAAAACTAAACCGTGTAGCTGATGCCTTAAGTCGACGCCATAGTTTACTCATTACCATGCATACAACAGTTTCATGTTTTGCTTCTTTAACCGAGATTTATGAATTTGATGCTTTCTTCGCTCGAATCTTTACAGAGGTCACAAGCGGTTATAATGACGATTACACAATACATGTGGGTTCTTGTTCAAAGAAGTGCACATGTGTTGCCGATTGCAGCTTGCGCTTCCTAATCATTCACGAACTCCATCATGAAGGTCATGTTAGTCGAGATCGAAACTTACAACTTGTCTCCACTTCATATTTTTGGCCGATTTTTCATCGAGACGTAGAGAGCTATGCGGAACACTGCAATACTTGCCAATAATCCACAGGTAAAGCTACTAACGCAAGTCTTTATCTCCCACTTCCAATTCTGACTCAACCATGACCGATGTGACATTGGAATTTTTCTTGGGTATTTCGCAAACTCAACGCGGTCATGACTGCATCTTTGTTGTCATTGACTGTTTCTATATAATGGCCCAATTCATTCCGTGTAAAAAGACAACAGATGCAATCAATGTTGCGGTCCTCTTTTTTCGTGAGATCTACCGACTACATAGACTACCTTTTTCTATTGTGTCAGACCGTGATACCTGCTTCTTGAGTCTTTTTTAGCGTTCGTTGTAGAATTTCTTGAGTACAAGTCTTGATATGAGTTAAGCTTATCATCCTCAAATAAATGACCATACCGAGGTAAGTAATCGTTCTTTGGGGAATCTTTTTGCCACGCTTGGTGGGTGATAATATTAAAAGTTGGGATAATAAATTGTGTCGAGCTGAGTTTGCTCATAATCATGTTGTCAACCGTAATCATGGGTCTAGTCCATTCTTTGTTGTCTATGGCATTGTTCCTCGTTTTCCTTTGGACTTAACTACTCTCCCAGACAAGTCTCGACATCATGGCGAGGTTATAGATTTCGTGAGTAATATCCAACAAGTCCACGCCCATACTCGTTCTCTTTTAGAAGCATATGCAGCTAAGTACAAGACAGTTGTAGATGGTAAGCATCGTGAGGTTCTTTTTTGCACCAGGTGATTTGGTTTTGGTTCATCTCACTAAGGATCACCTTCCTGTGTCCGAGTACAACAAGTTGAAGTCTCGTAAACTTGGTCCTGTCAAAGTTTTAGAGCGCATCAATCCAAATGTTTATCGAGTACATCTTCCTGCCCACATGAATGTAAATAGAACGAAAATACATATTGAGAGAGATGATTTCAAACATTCATTTTCATTCAATCGATCTTTTACAAAGTTGGTTTTGCTCAATTTATACAAGATTCGGTAGTCTAATTAGGTCTAGGATCTTCTGCCATCTGTCGAAATCCTGAGGCATTTTAATTCCCGAGAGCATCAAATTTGTTGGACATAGGGATTGCAAATGTTGAGCTGTCCTTGTACTGATGTTGTTTTTTGCTCACCATTTCTCTACTTTCTCTGTTTTTTTCTTTTGCAGGAAACAGAGGAGAGGCTGTTGATGACTGTTGCTTCGAAGGCTCAATTGGTGTGGGCTTTTCTTCATTTAGTCGCAGGCCCACTTCATATGTTTTGTGAAACTGAGAAGACTCTGGCTTCATCAGAGGGTTACTCTTAATATCCCCTCTCAAGCGAAGTGTTGGTGGAACACAAACACCGAGCTTGCTTCTGAGAGAGCTGAAGGCATCATGTGGCAGGGACTTAGTAAAGATATCAGCTAGCTGGTATTGAGCTGGAATGTGATTGACAATTAAAGCTCCCAATGCCACTCTTTCTCGCACATAGTGATGGTGTGTTTCAAAATGCTTGGACCGATTGTGGAATGCATGATTTGCAGTAAGGTATATAGAAGAAAGATTGTCACCATATAGAACAGGAGTATGATGCATTGGTATTCCCAATTCTCTGAGTACTGAGCTTAGCCAAGTGATTTCAGTAGCCGTATCTGAGAGTGCTCTGTACTCAGCCTCTATTGAACTACGTGAGACTGTTTCTTGTTTCTTGGAAGACCAAGAGATGATGTTCAATCCCAGAAAGGTTCAGTAACCACTAGTGGAGCGTCTGGTTACCTTACAACCAGCCCAATCACTATCTGAGTAAGCTCTTAAGGTACAATCTGTGGCATTGGAGAATGAGATGCCTAAGTTAATTGTGGCTTTGATGTAGCGTAGGATGCGTTTGAGAAGATTATAATCAGATAGAGTTGGGTTGTGCATCTTCTGGCATACAAAATTTACTGCGAATTGTATGTCAGGTCGTGTTAAGGTGAGGTATTGTAGCTTTCCTGCAAGGCTACGAAAGAAAGATGGATTAGTAAAGAGTTTGTCCTGATCAGGTATCTTATCAAGTTGTAATGGCAGTGGGGTTGGCATAGGAGAAGCTTTATCCATGGTGGCAATCTTTAGCAAGTCCTCTGCATATTTTTCTTGAGACAGGAACAGTCCTTCTGTGTGATGATGGACTTGAATTCCTAAGAAGTAGTGCAGAGTTCCCATGTCCTTCATTCTAAACTGGTTATGCAGATTGTACATAAGATCTGTCATCAGACTACAGTTGTTGCCTGTCACAACAATGTCATCCACATATAAAAGTAGTATGATGATATCCTTGTTTCTTTTGCAGATAAAGAGAGATGCATCAAACTTGTTGCAGACAAAACCAAATTCCAAAAGGTAATCACTGAATTTATCATACCATGCTCTAGGAGACTGTTTGAGCCCATACAATGATTTTTGAAGCTTTCACACATAATTTGGGTTTGTTTTGTCCACAAATCCACTTGGTTGAGTCATGTATACTGTTTCATTTAGAGTACCATGTAAAAAGGCATTTTTTACATCTAGTTGTTTCAGGTTCCACTTCATTACTGTTGCAATATGCATAACCAGTCTGATTGTAGTTGTCCTAACTACAGGACTGTAGGTTTCAAAATAGTCAATTCCTTCTTCCTGATTAAACCCTCTGGCCACCAATCTGGCTTTGAGTTTGTTTAGTGTCCCATCTGCATTTAGCTTGGTTCTGAAAACCCACTTGCAGCCTAAGACATTCATGTTTGGTTCTAGTGGAACTAGGCTCCAAGTGTTGGTTTCTGCACATGTTTAAAGTTCTTCCATCATTACTGCTTTCCAGCCTGAGTGTTTAAGTGCCTCTGCTACTATCCTTGGTTCTGGAATTTCAGCTTTGTGAGTTAAGAGAGCATATCTTGGATTTGTCTTGTGAACTCCTGCTTTTGCTCTTGTGGTCATAGAGTTTTGATTAGTAATGTCACTTGTTTGTTGAACAGGTTCTGGTGGTTGCTGTGCTTCTGTGCTTATAGCTAAGTCTGGCCTATGTGGTGAAGGATGGGGACTGTTGCCAATAGAAGCAGGATCATTGCATGTCGTACACTCAGAACCCCCATCTCCATTCACATTAGGCTGTAGATGTGGTTGTGAAACTGTAGGTAGAGGTGGAAAATCTTCTTCAGAGAACAATTGAGTTGAATTGTAAGTTGGAATAACATTTGAACTTGTAGGAGGAGGAGTAAGAGGCACTACATCTAGTATGTCTGGGCTTGTTGATGTTGAGTTTGATACAGCTGATGGATGATTGAAGCTCAATTGCCAAGCAGATAGCAGAGGTTTGTTCATCTTTGGCTGTAAGTGCAAATACAAATTTTCAAAAGGATAGACTGTTTCATCAAATATGACATGACGAGATATGTATACCCTTCCTGTAGGTGGATATAGACATCTATATCCTTTGAATTTGCTGGTGTAACCAAGGAACACGCAGCCTAAAGACTTTGGCTCAAACTTGTGAGCTGCATAGTCACATAGTATGGGATAGCAGGCACTGCCAAATGCTCTTAAGGCTGAATATTCAGGCCTTGTTTTGAAGAGAACTTCATATGGACTCTTGTTTCCAGTAGTTGCAGTAGAAGGAATAAGATTTATGAGGAAATTTGCTGTGAAGAATGACTCAACCCAATAGCATAAAGGTACTTTACTATGAAATAGCATTGTAAGTCCTAATTCTGTTAAATGTCTGTGTTTCCTCTCAGCTAATCCATTCTGCTGTGGAGTGTGAGGACATGACATATATTGTTGAATTCCAGAGCTTTGAAGGTGTGTGAGAAAGGCATTACTGGTGAATTATCCACCTCCATCACACTGAAAGGTTCCAATCTTAGTCTGGAATTGATTTTCAACTGATAATTGAAAACTGAGGAAGATTGACAGGAAATCAGATTTCTTCTTCAAGGGATAAAACCAGCACTATCTGGAATGATTGTTAATGAAGATTACATAATAACTAAAGCCTTGAACAGACATAATTGGAGAAGGACTCCATAGGTCACAATGGATCCTTTCCAGAGGTTTAGAAGCTACAAATGCAGAAGTGGAAAAAGGTAATCTTGAACTTTTGCCAAGTTGACAGGATGAACATATCTCCTTGGTGTTCTTATTTATGATTATTGCTTTTTCTTTGGCCAGCTGCTGAAGAATCTGAAAGTTTGAATGCCCCAATCTATGATGCCAGATGAAGTCACTTGCAGATGCTTGTCTGGCTACATACAGAACTTCAGGTTTCTTATTCTCCAGCTGATACAGACCATCAAGCTTTCTTCCTAGTGTCAGGAGGGTCTGTGTGACTTTGTCCTTTATAACAACACCATCATCATCAAAGGTAAATGAACAAGGATAGTCTGAAGTTATTTTTGAAATAGAAAGCAATGACTTAGCAATATCTGGACATACTAATACTTCCTTTAATTTAATGATACATGACTGAACTGGCAGATTGGTTGAACCAATGTGAGTGATAGGAAGGTAGTTTCCATCACCAACCATCACCGAGTCAGACCCTTGGTAAGGATAAGCTTCTTGGAGGTGATGAGGAGAATTAGTGACATGAGCAGTAGCTCCAGTATCAGGATGCCACTCACTTCCTGTGTTATCTGTAACTTCAGATATGCGCATAGCAGCTAGAGTTGTTTGTATGTCCTGTTCCTGGTAGCTGTTGTCAAATATGTGCCAACATCTTAAGGCAGGATGACCAGTCCTTCCAAAAATCTGACAGACAGGCCTACTCTCATTCTCTGAGCTAGCATAAGGGTTGGAGTTAGATGAAAGTTGTTGATGAAAACCTCTACCTCTTGTAGAGAAAGAGCCTCTGCCCCTTGTGCCAAATCTGCTGTAACTCCGTCCTCTTCCTCTACCATTGTAGTATCCACTGTTTGTGTTCCTTGTAACATTAAAGGCTAGATGCGGGTTGACAGAAGGAGCTTTTATGGTTGTGTACTTCTTCAGCCTGTCATCATAGCCCTTAAGTCTGTATGCCACATCTTCAAAGGTTGGACCAGGATATACATCCATAGAACTTTCAATAGAAGAGATGAAGGGTTCATAGTCCCTGCTTAATCCGTGTATAGCTGAGAAGATCTTCATTTTCTCAGTTACTGGGCTTCCTATGGAGGACAGCTGGTCACATATTGTCTTAACTTCTCTGAGGTATTCTTCTATGGATTTATCTCCTTTTGACACCATTTGAAGACCTCTTTGTAGCTCAAAGAGACGAGAAGATGACACCATATTGAAGTGGTTGGCCAAGTTTGTCCAGACATCTTGAGAGGTTACAGATCCAACCACAACGCTAAGGATATCTTCAGATAGAGATCCCTGCAACCAAGACTTGACAACTTGGTCTGCTCTAAGCCAAGATGTGTAATCATGGTTTGGTACCTCATCTTGCCTGCCATCGATTCCAGGTACGCTTATGATTTGAAGAGGTCTCTGGATACTGCCATTAACAAAACCCAGAAGTCCCTGTCCTGATAAGAAAGATTCGAACTGTGATTTCCACATAATGTAGTTCTTCTGTGTGAGTGTCACAGTGACACAATTTGAGATGTTTAGAACTGGAAATGAAAAGGTTTCAGCCATGGCTCTGATACCATGTAAATAGAACGAAAATACAGATTGAGAGAGATGGTTTCAAACATTCATTTTCATTCAATCGATCTTTTACAAAGTTGGTTTTGCTCAATTTATATAAGATTCGGTAGTCTAATTAGGTCTAGGATCTTCTGCCATCTGTCGAAATCCTGAGGCATTTTAATTCCCGAGAGCATCAAATCTGTTGGACATAGGGATTGCAAATGTTGAGTTGTCCTTGTACTGATGTTGCTTTTTGCTCACCATTTCTCTGCTTTCTCTGTTTTTGTCTTTTGCAGGAAACAGAGGAGAGACTGTTGATGACCGTTGCTTCGAAGACTCAATTGGTGTGGGCTTTTCTTCATTTAGTCGCAGGCTCACTTCATCTGTTTTGTTAAACTGAGAAGACTCTGGCTTCATCAGAGGGTTACTCTTAATAATGAAGACCACCAACGTCTTTAACGTCAAGCACCTTTCGCCTCATCGCGAGAATAACGATAGCTCGGATTCAGAGAAGAATCCTTCCTTACTGGATGGAATCTAACGTAGTGTACATCGATTACGTTTGGTTTTTACGTGCATGTGCTTTGCATGTGTTTACATTCACGTATGCTTGTGTTTTAAATGTGTTTTCTTTTCCTTTTCTTAAGTTATTTTATTAAATTACGTTATATACTAGGTGTTTAGAATCATCTTTATCTGCCCTTCCTTTGGTAGCCTAGTGGTTTATTTCCTAGTGCATGGATGTGGCATCACCTAGAGTTGCTAGGTTCAAGCCCTTTGAGGGTAGTTTACATTGTTGTTGTTGCTAAATTGTAGAAAAAAAAAAAGAATCATCTTTATCTTTCTAGTATAAGGCTTTATATATTTGTACGTTCTCGTATGCATTATTCTTGATAATCTAATAAAAGTTGGTGTTATAGAAACGAGTATCACAGTGAAAAATATTCACAAGACTGAGAAAAAAAGTAGTTTTATCAAACCTTAACAGTACTAAGCTTATGCCTCTCTATATATCATGGTTGATTATCTTTAACACAACCTATCACATCGTAATAAACTCCAAAGTAACAAGAAAATAAGGCTACATCCGAGAGTCATAAATTAATTAAAACAAAAAAAAAAAAAGAACAAGACATTACTAGTCCTGTGATCTGAACAACTCTAAGCGGAGGAGCCACCATTTCATCTTTTGATATTGCCTGCAAAAACAATTTTGCTACTTCATAAACAAACCACTGGAAAATAAAAGGAACTCAACATGGAAGAAACTTTTTTGCTATAGAAAACTATATGTTTTTTTGTTAACATTTGGGTCACAATTGATCAATCTAATAGTCAATTCTTAGCGTGAGGACGAGACTTCAACATAAAAACATCACCTCGTGAACATCCGGGTTACAAATTGTATAATTCTAAGAAATTGTAATTTAACTAAAGCATTATTTTTATATAGAATAAGACAAACATTTCTACTCAAACAAACTGTGATTTTTTGTCCATTATACACAAGAAACTAATAAATTTAACAATAAACTAAAAAAATTCAAAACAAAACAAAATATATATATATATATATATATATATATATATTCTAAATTGATATTAATAATCTAACCACATGAGTTTTCTAGTAATAATATACATTCGATATCTTACTCTTACCCTCACACACACTCTCTTTCTTTCTTTCTTTTTTCTTTTTTAAATTTTGGATGTTTCACCCATTTGAGTATTTTTGCAAATAAATTCAAGTAAATTCAAATGATAAAATCACAAAAATTTATCTAAATAAACACATATTTTTTCTACATCTAAAATGAGTAAAATTATTCAAAATGGATTTATGTTTTATGAGATAGTGAATAGTGACACAAACTTTAAATTCTAAACTTTAAACCAAAAAATATAAACACTAAACCAAAAAATAAAAACCCAAACCCCCAAAATATAAACCCAACCCCCCCCAAAATATAAACCTAAAACCCCAAAATATAAACCCAAAACACCAAAAAATAAACCAAACTTTAAACCAAAATGGATTTATGTTTTATGAGATAGTGAATAGTGACACAAACTTTAAATTCTAAACTTTAAACCAAAAAATATAAACACTAAACCAAAAAATAAAAACCCAAACCCCCAAAATATAAACCCAACCCCCCCCAAAATATAAACCTAAAACCCCAAAATATAAACCCAAAACACCAAAAAATAAACCCAAAACTCAAAAATATAAACCCAAAACTCAAAAATATAAACCCCAAACTCGAAAATATAAACCCAAAACCCCCAAAATATAAACCCAAAATCCCAAAAATATAAACCAAAACCCCCAAAGTATAAACCCAAACCCCCAAAATATAAAAAAAAAATCCCAAAATATAAACTCAAAACCCCAAAATATAAACCTAAACCCCTGAAATATAAACTCAAAACCCCAAAATATAAACCCAAACCCCAAAAATATAAATCTCAAACCCCAAAATATAAACCAAAACCCGAAAATATAAGTTAAAAACCCAAAATCTAACAATATATAAACCAGTAGGCCGACTACTTAAAGTGAAGTGAATAGTTTGTATATTATAGACAGAGAGTTGGAAAAAAAATAAATTAAGTGAGAGGCACGAGTGGGAGAGGGAGTGAGAGAGAGTGAAAGCTAAAGAAGGAATAATAAAAAAATAAACAGCAACCCTATATCATAGATGTTAAATAACTAATTATATATTATATGTAGATTATTGATTTCAATTATCCTATATTCTATTAGGACTTTTCACTTATTATGTTTATAACTTTATATCAATTTTATTTTTTTAGAGGTGAGTGTTTTCTCGCTCTTCTCTATACGCTCTTTCTCTTTCATCAGCTTATTTTCCTTTCGCTTGCTTTTTCTTCGCCGTCGATGTTTGGCCTTTGCACCAGAGCTTGGCGACTATAAATATATTTTTTCCCACAGAGCCGACGTCTCCTCCTCTGTGCATGCTCCCTTCTTCCCGAATGCTAGATCCTTTATAGCATGTTGGTGTACTTTTCCTTTCTATCTTTCATAGGGTATGTCCATGCCATTACTTATGCTCGGTTTCATGCGGTGGCGATCTAGTGCATGCAGGTGGTGTCACCAGAACTGGCGTTTTTGTGGTGTCGTTGCTCTGTCGGCATATTTGGTGGTCCTCGTGTTCCGGATTCTAGTCGGACTTCTTGTGTGGTTCCTTCTACTTGTCGTCTCTACTACTGATCGGGATCTTTGGCTATGGTTAGCCGCGATAGCAAGTGGAGCATCGTCATGTCCGGGCGTCTGATCTGAGATTCGGAAGGGAGGTGCAGCTAGGTCGACATGGCGGTCTTCTTGTTCATTTTGCTTTTGATGATGAGCTTCTATTCGGACCTAATTGTGGACTTCGTACCTATGTGTGTTTTCCTGTATGTTTTTATTTGATTTCGTGTGTGTATTTTTCTAGTTTGTTATGTATAAGGGATTCTTTTCATGGGGATTAGGCTTCCATGAACGGGTCATGTCTCTTTGTAGATGGTTTATATTTAGTTTTGACATTCCTGCTTTTGGAACTAATTATCTTAGACTAATATTAGTATTTTCATCTTCCGATGATTTCATGTACCCTCGAGGGTTTGTAATTTTACCTTCATGGTATAAGTACCTTTTAATTTAATATAATATAGTATGTAGTTAGCAAAAGGAATATATTATAGGATTATAAAATTATAATTAAATTAAAATATCAGTAAAACATATAACATAATTTAATAGATCATTTGATAATCATTTTCGGCTACGCATGAGTTACGAATTAATATAGGCATTGTAAAATTAAATCCCTTGAAGCTCTTATCAGCTTAGTTACATATTAAATTTTCAATCTGAATTTCTATGTTTACTGAAAAAGAAAATCATATGTTTTGAGCAGACTGCTTTTACATTGAAGAGAGTCTTTGTAGTAGGAGACTGGAGAAAGAAATCTCAAGAATTTTGTGAGAGAGAGGAGGAAGTGGAAGCCTGATCATTAAGGAAGTTGGCATGATCGGTGTTGCAATAAAGATAACTCTGCTTACCAGTGGAAGTAGTAGTAAGAACAGTGGAGAAACCCATATACTCCTTCTCCTCAAGCCTCTTTACACAGATGTTAGCCATTAACCTAAACATCTCATTCTCCTTGTTAAATGGTAGGTTTACGTATTCTTCTATCGGCATCCACTTAGCATCAAAGATCTCAGATTCTTGTTTCGTGATCTCAAAAGTGCTTGGCTCTAACTCACAAAGGAAAAAAATATCAGTCTTTTTTCCTAAGAATGTTTGGTGGCTTTCCCTGGGAGACAATAACAAGATGATGTCAAGCTAAAATCGATCCCTGGTTAGGTTAATAACGGATTGAAGAGATCTTTTCTTACCTGAAAGCTAGTACTTGTACAAATCTTGTCTTAATCTAGAACAAAGGACGAGAAGAAAACACAAATTAGATCATAGTATTAATATAAAACCATTAACCATACAAGCCCGATAATTACCCCGGTTTCTTCTTCCACTTCCCTCACTGCTCCAGCCCATATACCTTCACCCTACAAATACATATTTTTGTTAACTCGTATTAGGCTTCAGTTTTAGTTATTTTTTGTTGTTGTTTATTTGGTTAACTCAGAGATATCTAACTCACCTCATTAACAACACCTGTAGGGAGCTTCCAGAATCCAATACCATTGAAAGTCTTACCAATCTCTTGAACCACAAGCACCTCTCTGTTGGTGTTTAGAACAAAAGCCCCAATCCCAATTAGATGAGAAGCATTTGCAGGAATATTGATAGGTTCCTCAGAGATCCAACAAGTAAGCATCACATATTCATTCTCGGCATGATGGTATGTAAACCCTTTCTATAATTAAACAAAAGTAATTCAAATCTGATCAGTTATTCATTATCTACCGAGCAGTTGTGATCCATCAACTTACATTGATTGCAGTGTCAACAAGACTAGAAAGCTCACGAGGCAGCTTTATCCAAATTCCTTTTTTTCCCTCATCTTTCCATGACTTAAGGGAAATGTCAAGCTTTGTTTCAAAATCTTCAGCAGTGATGGGTTCTGCTTCCATTAAGTTAACCAATACACCTCCATAGTTGTCTTCTTTACAATTAAGAAAAGAGGAGTCCATATCTGTGAGAGATTTTGGGGGTTATGAATTGAATCCAAGTTTAAAGTAAGCAAAGATCATATATACCTTGGAGGAAAGAGGACGACTTTGATTGGTTTCAGGGTAATGACAAATTCATACTTCTTTCGTGGAAGAGTCGGAGAAATTCTCTATTGTGACCAAATCTGGTGAAATGATTCGGTTGTTGCTCCGTCAATAAAACACACTCTCTCTCTCTCTCTCTCAAATTTGGATTCTCAACTTGTAAAAAACCGTAACTTTGGAAACTCAGAGGAAGCTCGATTTGGCTTTCCAACTTCTTTTTTCTCATTTCCTTTATTAATCATAAAACAATCTATCTATACTATATATAAAAAAAATTCTAAAGCTTTTCACAGTGTCCACCTATCAACATCTTACACGTGCCTCCACATCATTAATTAAAAAAACTTAATTTGTGAGCTCATTTATAAATTATTAAACTGACATAAAGTAAATATGAACCACATGAATAAGCAGGATGAAAAAGAATCAAAGGAAAATCGTTTCTTATCATTTGGTAACGCTCTCCCATCAACTCCTAAATTCACTTTCTTAGGTTCTACACCGGAATCTTTTTAGCGGAAGCTAATCATCGGCTTTTTATGAAGAACGTATATGGCCGACGACGATTCCGGCAGGCTTATCGGCTCGGAGATTGATGGATTTCATACTTTTGAAGGTTTGTTCTAACCTTCTCGTTCGCGTTGATTCATGAAAAGTAGTTGACTGTTTTTGTTTCTCTTCTTGAATTCACAGAAAAATCGTTTGTCTGAGACCGAATATTTTCCGTCATTTTGTCTTAATTCCTTTTATCGTCTAAGTCACCTATTGCACCGTCTTGGTTTTTCAAAGCCAAAATCACGGGTGATACTTCTTCTATCCTGGCTTGTTGTCTTAACTCTTCTCTCTTTCTGTCTTGAGACTTGTCTACATCTTGCTCTTTTAGTTAACTTGAGCTTTCACAAGGGCAGTCAGTAGGTTTTTTCGACGCTACCAATGTTTCAAGTTCTAAAGGGAATAATTTCATAAATAAAATCACAAAACATCAACAGTTCAATGGCTCATATCAAAGGTATGTTCTTACTATTTGCTTGTCGTTTACTTATATATTTGCTTTAATCTTGGTTTATATGTATTCATAGTTATTGTAGATTCCAAACATCTCAGTTGCAACAAGCAGACAACATAAAGAGAAAGTATGGATTCAATAAGGGTTACATAGCCAATGGTTAGTCATTCTCCAACTAATTTAGAACTCTCTTAGTTTACCCTGGAAATATTGATTCTCATTAAGGCAAATAATGCTTATGTCTGTTGATGAGCATATCTCTGTTTGAGGGTCTTATTGTAGTTATTACCCTGGGGAAAAATGCATTTTTACCTTTTTGTTTCAAAGTGGGATATTACCATTGGTTCATTAGAGACGTAAGTTATTGGAACAATTGGATACAAGGTAAGAATTATCATTAATATATGCTTCTGCAATGTTTCAATGCTCATGATTGTAGCTTTCAACCGCACTTACACATTAACCAACATAAAATTCTAACTCATGTATTCATTCAACACCATGTTGCTTTTTATGAGCTGAAGAACTAATGAAATCTAACTCATATTTATGTATGTTTAGACATGCTTATCATGAATCATGATCTCAATGATCTCCTCTTTTAGCTTACAAGAACTTGATCGTAAGGAGACATAAATACTTTACATTTGATAGCTAAATTCTTTTTTGGCCGCGACTGATAACACTTGAATTTCATGAATTGTACATATCATTTCTTGTCACTTTTTAGTTCTTTAGTATTCATTTGACATGTTTATAGTTGATTTCTGAAAGTTTGTGGTTTTTACAAAGTTTTGCATTAGGATTCGCATTTGCATGCATTCTTGAGATTTTTCAGGAATTTTCAGGAGTTTCCGAAACATTAAGGCAAACTTGGAAAAAG
>OVBE01005665.1:0-21258 GCA_900406425.1 Iberis pinnata
AGACAGATTTAGGATAACGTTGCAAATGACATGCTATATGCCATGATGAGATATCTTCCCTGGAGTTTACTAAAATGTGTTACTTATCTAATCATACCAATACATCACACATGATTCACATACACTTTACCCAAAAGGTAAAGCAGTGACGTATTTTTTGGAACTAAATTTTGACATGTGGCAATTACCATTGTTTCAGTCTGTTTTTTGAAGAAAACGTTAACAGGAATGACCGGATTATGAGTGCTTCAAAAAATTCATAACGAGCACTGTAATATGAAATTTTTACTTGTTATATTTATGTACCATTTGAATGATAAATGAAAATGTAAAGCAAGTAACTTAGAACATGGAAGATTGACTTAGCTTTGACTAAGTACAACAAATGCTTATGATCCCACATTGGTAATTTTGACCTTTCCACACTAGTATATACTCCCTCTGTTTCAGATTAGTTGTCGTTCTGGAGAAAAATTTTCGTTTCAAAATATGTGTCGTTTTAGGTTTTCAATGCATAAATTAAATGAATTTGACTTTTTTAACCAATAAAATAATTGCAGGAGTTCTTTTATTGGTTGATTTAGAATATTTAATGGTAATTTTATAGAAAATAGAGACTTCTTAATTTGTGTGCAAAACTCTAAAACGACAAGTAATTCGAAACGGAGGGAGTATGGGATAAGGCATGTCTAAGTTTAAATTGGTTGACTACGCTATGGTGTATGGGGGAGAGATAAGCCACCCACACTAGAGCGCCGCTGCCACTGACTGTCCGGATTAGCTCATGCACGGGTGTGGGCATGGGCATGGGATGTTCGTTGTTTGAGTCTTTCTTTTAATCTTTGGAAAATAAGTACATTTTTGAGAAAATTTCTATGATCTTTTTGGCTAAAAAATCATTTGGCTTTAGGTGCATTTAATTGAGAAAACAAAACCAAAAAAAATTTCCTCAAAACTGAACTGGGTACCTACCCTCCAGAGAGGTAGGGTAGAAACACTTTCAAGATAGCAGGAGTGTAACTGAGAGGGCTATCTGAATCACCAAAGAACGCCATTACACCATTACTAAGGGACATTCAGGTGGAACCCCATATGTCCAACACTGAACTGTGAATCCAAAAAGTTTTCCAAATATTTTTTCAATTAGGGGGCTAAGGGATCCTTCATCCTAAGCCTTTTATTCGTTTAAAAACCCACAGAGATTTCCATTTACATTCACTGAGAAAGATGTGGTGTATGCATTTTCTAATCCAACTATATATGCTTCAAAGACTAGAGCTTCACGCATATACTGTTCAATAAACTCCAATTTAATAGAGTGAAAAGCCTTTCAAAACAACATCTTCTTTATTCTTCTGGCAAGGATGTTGGCTAAAAACTATGGTTGCATGGAGTTTTTTTGGATTAGAGTAAATGCAGTGCACCTCCATTGCTTAAGAAGCCAACGTGAGAAGAAATATTCTTGAATCGCATAATTGATATCATTCCCAATGAAGTTCTAGGTTTCCCTAAAGAACTCCTAGGATTTCTTCTGGCGTGACTTCATCTAGTATGTCTTCGTGCACAGATAAAGGACAATGAGAGGAGTTCTAAATTGTACACAATGATCTACACTTTCCAATGCATCCTATATTTTGTTCAGATTCCATTTTACATGGTAGTGGATTTGGTTAGCATAACTCTTTGCCACCTCCAATGAAAACAACGTGAGTTACTAACTCCATTAGCTAACCAAGTGATCCTTGATTTTTGAGATCATAACTTTTCATTTGCAACGACCATGTCTAACCACTTAATGTGAGCTTCCATTTCCAAAGTTACAACCATAAGAAAAATTTGCTAGCAAATTTTTAGGATTTAGATGCCGTAGATACCCTCTGTTCTATCCCAAAATTACTCTCTTTACAAAAACCCGAATAACACAATTGAGAACCAAGAATCATTGACGAGAATTATGTCCAATCTAATTACAAGAGGAGATGCTTGTTGGTTATTCCACCAGGCATAATGGTTAACCCTAAATGGTAAGTAAAAAAGCCTTGCATATATGTTACTTACTTTGAATTCCTTTATGGAGCTTCCCGAAGAAAAGTCACTAGGAGCAAGACATTGGTTAAAGTGACCAAGGAGTAGTCATGGCTTGCTAGTGATAATAGGGTTCGTGGCGATCATCTAAAGATCCGACTAGAGGTATTTTATACCTTGTTTAAAGGGTATAAAAACGTAACAACAATATCATAGGTGAAATATGGGTATTTGAAAACACTAAAAAAAATTAGGAGATAACCGTGACAACGACGGTGGGATCCCACACTATATAACTTCTTAGATATAGAAAAAGTTATAGACTTGAATCATATATGTTATAAGTGAATTCAAAATCCTAAAAAATAACCATAAACCATATTTGAATTTACTATTGTACTAATCTGAATTAGTTTAAATATTTTAACGTCTAAGAAGATTCGCTCTAATCTAAGAGAGTAAATTTCCAGTGGATATTTTTCCAGCTGTTAGCTAACTTGAATATATGATTTTATCACTTTCTATCGCCAACTTCCTTCCTAGTTGACGATGATTTTCTTCATGCCTCTCTCCTTTACAATCTTCTTTGCTGATCGAGTTCATTAGAGAAAGCATGGAAGAACAATTAGCAAAAGCACTCAATACCTTATCGATAGAGGATGAATCGCCAATCAGGCCTCCAAAATCCGCATCATACTCTATGGTACAACGGATCAAAGATAGCATGTTGAATCCAGAAAAACAAAACATGGCAAGATGTATTGAGAAGATGCCTCTGATTTGGCGAGTGTTAGGCAGAGTACGGGGGATCGCGCTTTCAAAAGCCACTTTTCAATTTATCTTCAAATCTGAGAATGATTTAAACATGGTTCTTGCGATTAGAACTTGGTCCTTTGATGATTGGATGGTGACACTGGATAGATGAAGACCGGATCAGCTACAAGATTACCTATGTTATCTTAACACTTGGGTAAGGATGAAAAATATCAAAGCAGAAGTGTTTACACCATAAACCATGAAAGAGGTAGGAGATAAGACCGGGAATGTAATACCCCTCATCTAGGCCTAGAACTAGCCAATAAAAATCAGAGAAGTTGGTCAAGACTTAATGGAAGGAACCATGGCCAAGAAAGATATAAAAGGCCAAAGATAAGTCAAGATGGCCCGAGCTAAGATAAAATGGCCAATGGAAGGATCCTTTGAGTAATTCCTCATATTAATACCTTATTAACAAAATAATATAAATAATGGGCAAGCCAAAGGAAAACTTGGCCAAGGAAAATCGAAATTGCCGAAAACTACATTTTTCAGTAAAATGTGGGATTTAAGCCACGTTATGGGAAAAGCTATAGTAAAGTGATTGAGTAAGTAAAACATTATGGAAGTTGTGGCTATACAATAATATTCAAAATAATTAACATAAAATAGACCGAAGGGAAGCCAACACCACCTACTTGTACAAAAGTCGACCGAAATGGCTCGGTTTGGTAACTTGAATATTTCCGTAAACCCAAGGATGAGTGAGAGAAAAAACTGAGATTCTCTGTAAATTAAAATGAAAATAAATAAGCATAAAATGTGTGGAAATGAATTATTTACACCTTCTACTTAGAAGATCAACGAATCAGATTTCTACACTTAGCTACTTCTGGTCTTAAGGGCATGATTCGACCAAGTGTTTTGGTCTGAGCCTATCCATGAGTTAATGACAGCTCAAGGATGTTATTAATGATTTAAGGATGTGTTTTCAACTTTACATCATCCCTGCAACCCCCGGAGACAACTCATGCTTCCTAGATGCATCTTGAATCACGTAGATGTCATCTTGGCTAAGTGGCTGTTTTGGAGTATGCATGTTGCCCAGTCCATGTAGAAACATCCTGGTCATGTTTCTGGATTTATTTAAACCTCATGGTGAAGGTGGTAGTTCTTTAAGGCATCCTTAATCCTTCCTTCCACCTCGTGTACACATGTTGGCCATCTTTGTGTCCCATGTGCTAAGTGTCAAGGTAAGGGAGTGTCTTGGTGTCCTAACCATGACTCTTGGCCCTCATTAGATAGCTCCTTCTTGGCTAACTCCCTATACAAGGGTCATGCTTATTTCCAAAGCACACCAAATCTTCTTTTAAAAATCTAGTAAAGAAAGGAAACCGTTTCTAAAGCCATTACGAGCAAAGTTTATGAGCCAAGTCCATACATGTCATTGTAAATTCGGCCATGTGAAGTAGCACATGGTTAGGTTAATGTTCAGTTTATTCTGTTAAGTAATAACCTATAGAGATTTAGATTTCTTACTTAACCATTTTTCCCTTACCATTATGATGCCCAATTCTTGGTATAGTTCTTCTTACTTGGTTATTAGGTTGGAGATTCATTAGTTGGTTATTAAGTCGTTATAATGCCAAATATTTGATATAATTATACTTACAAGGTTAATAGGTTTGATTGATTAGTAAATTATTAGGCCGTCATAATGCTCGACTGTTTACATGATTGATTGTTTTATTGAGTTAATACTTGATTGAATTAGACATGTTAGGGATGCACATTAAGTATTATGATGATTATCGAATATGCATATATATGTTAGTAATGCATGTTATGTATGATGTTGAGTAATGATTATGCATGATTGTCTTAGTAGTGTTATTAGATGTTAGAAATGATAATGCATGGTAGTCATTATGTGATTGTATATTATACTCATCTTGTTGAGTATGAGTATGAATGTGATTATATAATTAACACGTTAAATATAAAATGATGATTCGGGTGTTGGAGTATTATGTCCTCAGGATTTGGTTGGTGAAGCTGGGAGAAAATGCACTCATAACCGGATTGAGTAACATAAGCTACCCACTCGTCGTGATTCGGTTAGTAGATTATAGTGTGTCTACCTTTGATGACAAATGGTTGCAGTTGATATCTGATCTCCATCTGCTCAGGACGGTTAACTACCCTCCCAAGACCTGCATGACAGTGTAGTGATTGGTGACGTGAGTGGGATGGTTGGGCCTGATAGGTTTGTACATGCTCTGGCCTGTGTGGTAGAGATGTTATTGGGTACATCACCTTGGGTGAGATTAGAATCAACGTATTGCTGAATTATAAGTGATAACCTTTAAAATGTAAATTTCATAAAGGCAACTCCTGGTGATGGAGGAAGGGCCACACGGTAAGAGTGAAGTGCCGTGATGATTGGTTGGACATAGCAGTAAACCATGGATACTTAGTGGAGATAAGTAATGAGCGGTTATATCAGGTTTATTATGTTTGCACGCATTTGATTGTTGTGTGCTGATTGTTATTTTGGATTTGGATTGATTGCATTCTATTTATCTATTAATGCTTAGAGACTCTATTCTTACTGAGTAATCTTAGATTACTCATGATGATACTTTTTGTTACATGTAACCTTAGTGGGACACCATCTAGGGTGCAAAAAACTTAGGTCATAGGTGTATATTTGCTTGCTTTTGTAAAACATGTTTCAAAAAGACAAAAGATTTGGGATACTTGACCGGAAAATATAATAGTTTATATTTTTTTAATGACTTGTTCAAATAACAATTAATGTGAAGCAGGGTTAGGAACAACGAATCTCTTTGTGGTCCTATATTTTGTAATGAGTAGATTAGAGCGCTAGGTTCTTGATCGGCTACCTATATAATATTTAAAAAATCATTAGAAAAATATTTTCCAATAAAATTGGGTCTCATTTGATATTAACCTAGTCCCGGCTAACACAACGCATGATCTTGGAAAGATTTGAAAAACCTTAGGCCGAGATTGGACGGGATGGGTGTTTGTGATCAGATGGCTTGGGTGAACATGTATTTCCATGAATCCTCGGCTGTCCGACTATGAGCATCCACGTAAAGCTTATGCGCCATCGAGTTTTAACTCCTAATTCCTAGTCCGGTTCGAAGGTATTACAAGAGTGGTATCAGATCATGGTTTTGGTCATGCATCTGGGAGCCTTTGTTTTATCGAGTCAAAGTTGTCACAAAAGAAAGATTAGGAAACCAACAAATCCTTTATTTAGATAAGATGAGATTAGGACTTACCCTTTTGCAGTGTAGTATGTCTACAAGATAGGAGTTGATCAAGGAAAGAGTGTTGGAGATCAAGACGTGTTATAAACCTAAAGAGTTTCATTGGCTGGAATGGTGCTTCCGACGATTTATGGTTGACCATCAACTTAATCAGCTACAAAGGATGAAGAAAGTTTGGAGAAAGAACTAACTTTGGGTATAGGTAACCCCAAACTTTCATGACTTTTAAAAAGTCTGATCACTCTAGGTAAGTATGGGTTCTAATTCTGTATGTGTGATTTTGTGATGGTGTGATCGATTCTTTTTTTTAAATTCGAATAGATTTAATTTAATCTCTCATAAACCATAGAGTGAATCCTACCATAGATACCTAGGTGGATTATAAATGCATAGGAATCGTAGAAAATTTTGGAGAGTATACATACGAGTTATGAACCATAGGTAATACGAACCTTAGATATTGTTAGCCTTAGGTACTCACCCAAAAGTTGAGGTGGGAAAAAAGATGGGTTAGAGGTTAAAGAAAATAATCTACATGATAAAGAAATGAGCTAAACCTGTCGTACTAGGAGTAAAACTTATCATAACATTGAGCCATGATAGATTGGCGAAACAAAACGGCGGGACAAGGCGGAATGGTAAAAGGAAGGTTTACAACATTAATGCAATGACTAAGCCATTCATACGTTGCAAGAAAATAATGGAGCTATCTCAAGAAACCGTGGTACTATAACCAAAGGAAATGATTATGATGGGAGTGTCATATTGAGACCAAGGACCCATGGATGGAAAGAAGACACAGAATAAATAAAAACATGCATGATATGGAAATGAAGTAAAGTCGTCCAAAGGCTGTAAGGATACCAAATTTTATAAAGAACTTGAAAGAGAAGCAAGGATCCTAGTAGTGATACATGAGAAGTATCTATTGGAATTATCTAAGCCAAGGATTGACTAACCTACGGAAGTTAAGGACTGGCTAACAAAGGGAAGACAAGGATTGGCTATATCAAAGGAAGTCAAGGATTGACTAAGCAATGGTAGTAAAGGATTGGCTAACCTGGGAATTCAAGGACAGACTAACCTATATGATTACAAACTGGATTACAAAGGAAGACTTAGCCAAGATGAAGTATGTACAAAATAAGGAATCATGTCTGGACTAATATCGAAGGTTAACAACAAAGAAGACTCCAAATACGAACCTTGAGAATTCGAGTACGGATTAATTTAAGGGGAATACTTTAATATCCCTCATCTAGGCCTAAAAGTATCCAAGAAAAATCAAAGAAGTAGGCCAAGGCTCAGTGGAAGGAACCATGGCCGAGAAGGACATATAACGCTAAAGATAAGTCAAGATGGTCCGAGGTAGGATAAAATGGCCAAAGGAAAGACCCATTGATTAATTCTTTATATTAATACATTATTATCAAAAGGATAAATAAGAATGTCAAGTCCAAAGGAAAGTCGAAATTGCCGAAAACTACATTTTCAGTAAAATGAGGAATTTAGGTCATATTATGGGACAAGGTCTAGTAGAGTGATTGAGTGAGTAAGAAATTATGGAAGTTATGGATATACAATATTTTTCAAAATACGTAGAAGAAAAATGGACAAATGGGAAGCCATCACCACCTACTTGTACAAAGGTCGTCCAAAATGACTCGGTTCAGCAACTTGAATATTTCTATAAAACCAAGGATAAGTGAACGACCAACCTGAGATTTTATGTAAACTAAAAAGGGATAACATGGAGCTTAAGTTGTGTGGGGATGAAGAATTTACACCTCCTACTTAGAAGATCAACGAATCATATTTCTACACTTAGCTACTTTTGGTCTTAAGGGCATAATTGGACCAAGTGTCTTGTTTTGAGGTTTTCCACGAGTCAAGGACAGCCAAGGACGTTATAAGTTATTCAAGGATGTGTTTATAACTGTACAGCATCTCTGCAACCCCAGAGACACCTCATGCTTCTTTGATACTTCTAGAAGAACTTAGGGGTCATCTTGACCAAGTGGCTATTTTGGAGTAAGAATGTTGTCCAGTCTGTGTGGAAATAACATGGATATATTTCTGGCTCAATTACAGATTATAAGGTGGCAGCCCCTTAAGTCCCGTCCACCTCGTGCACACATGTTGGCTCTTAAAACCATTTTTGTGTCCAATGTGCTAAGTTTCAAGCTAAGAGAGTCTCTTGGTGTCCCAACCACAAAACTTGGTCCCTTATTAGAAACCTTCTTCTTTTCTAACTCTCTATATAAGGAGAGGCTATAGCTCATTGCCAAAGCACACCAAATCTTCTCTTTAAAACCTAGTATAGAAAGGAAAACGTTTCTAAAGCCTTAGGAGCAAAGTTCAGGAGCCAAGTCCAGCATGTGAAGTAGCACATGGTTAGGTTAATCTTAAGTTTATTATTTTAATTAATATCCCATAGAGATTTATATTTTGTACTTAACCATTTTTCGCTTACTGTTATAGTGCTTGATTTTCGGTAGAATTATACTTACCTGGTTATTAGGTTAAATAGATTAGTTGATTATTAAGATGTTAAAATTTTGGATTTTTGGTAGAATTATACTTACTTTGTATTATGTTGGATTGGTTAGTTGATTATTAAGTCATTATAATGCCCGATTTTCAATAGAATTATACTTACATGGTTAATAGGTTGGATTAATTAGTAAATTATTAGGCTGTTATAATGCTCGATTGTTTATTTGATTGGGTTAATATTTTATTTAATTATACGTGATAGGGATGCACATTAAGTATTATGAAGATTATCGAATATGCATATCTTAGTAATGCACGTTAGGTATGGTGTTGAGTAATGATTATGCATGATTGTATTAGTACTGTTATTACATGTTACAAATGATAATGCATGGTGGGAATTATGTAATTGTATATTAAACTCATCTTGTTGAGTATGAATGTGATTATGTAATTATCATGTTAAATATAAAATGATGATGCGGGTGTAGGATGTTATGTCTTCAGGGTTCGGTTAGTGAAGTTGTGAGAAAATGCACTCTTAACTGGACCGAGTGACATAAGTTACCTACTCGCCGTGATTTGGTTAGTGGATTGTAGTGTATCTACCTTCCATGACCGATGATGGTAGTTGATGTCTGATCTCCTATTGCTCAGGACGGTTAACTACCCTCCCAAGACCTGCATGACGATGCAGTGATTGGCGCCGTGAGTGAGATGGTTGGGCCTGATAGGATTGTACCTGCTCTTGACTATATGGTAGAGATGTGGTTGGGTACATCATCTTGAGTGAGATCAGAATTACATATTGCCAAATTATAAGTGATAACCTTAAAAATGTAAAGTGTATAAAGACAACCCCTGGTGATGGAGGAAGGGCCACACGGTAAGAGTGAAGTTCCATGATGATGGGTTAGACACGGCAGTGGACTATCGTTACATGGTGGAGATAAGTAATGAGTGGTGATATCACGTTTATTATGTTTTCATGCATTTGATTGATGTGTGCTGATTGTTATTTTTTGTTTGGGTTGGGTGCATTCTATTTATCTATTAATGCTTAGAGACCTTGTTCTTACTAAGTAATCTTATATTACTCATGATGCTATATTTTGTTCCATGTAACCTTAGCAGGAAACCATACAAGGTGAAAGGAACTTAGGTTGTAGGTGTAGATTTTCCTTCCCTTTGTAAAACATGTAGGTATTATATTTTGTAATGAGTAGATTAGAGCGCTAGGCTCTTGATCAACTACTTACAAATATTTCAAAAATCAATAAAGAAATGTTTTTCAATAAAATTGGATCTCATCTGATATTAGCCTAGTCTTGGCTAACACAACACACGATCTTGGAATGGGTTGAAAAGCCTTAGGCCGAGATAGGACGAGATGGGTGTTCGTGTCGTAGTTTGGGTGAACAGGTCTTTGCTTGAATCCTTAGATGGCCAACTATGAGCATCCATGTAACGCTTCTATGTTGTCTAGGTTTAACTCATAATTCCTAATCTGGTTAAGAGGTGTTACATGAAAGGTTATAGAAGTCACTTACAATAGCGAGGAATCCCTTATCAAATACTATGTAAGAATCTTATTACGTTTTGATGTAAGACAACTTGTGATCATATAAAAAGAGCTCGAAATTCCTTGTGGAAGCATTGTGAATTTCCAATTTGTGTATTAGAACTTAAAACAGAGGTGCCTATCTTGTTCCTTGCTAACACAAGATAACTAGTCTTGTTTTTTTATCACCAATACAATCTCCTACTACAAGAGGCACAAATAATGAAGTTCATAAAGAGGTCTCTACAAATCCTAATATAGGGTCTTTCTCCCCTGGCTTATACTCAATGATTACAACTTCTTTAGGATTTCCACCACTCCCATCACATCTATCCTCTAAAGATCATAACGCACTGCTCCAGTATCCATCTGTAGCTGATCCCAATGAACGTCAAGCATGCTTTATGCTCTCCAATCCAAGTATCTCAATGAGAACCATTTACAATCTGCACCCAGAATTACCACCGATCTCGAAAAAGGCAAAGGTATTTTTTACGGTTTCCCCGGACAAGACAACGACCTTCTATAGCGAGTTCTTTCAAGTGGTATTATGGTCACTAGTAATTCAACTCAAAACCATCAGCTTCAAGAAAATCTAGACACCTCTTTTGATTTTTCATCGTTGGATAGTTCTTCAATATTTACGATGGGCTCTAATAACCTCATCTAGTCGGAACTTCAATCCATGGGAAATCGAAAAAAATTAGGCTATGAATCAGAAAGGCAAGACATGAAGCACATTTATTAGAAGCTACGATTCATGATGTGGTAGTGAATGAGCCGTTACCATTTCTAAGAAGTAATGCTAATTTACCAAAAGTGCCCACAGATAAAAGATCACCAAAACGAAAAAGGGTTAAAGATGTTACAGTCATTAATGAGTCTCTAATCAAGAAGTGCGAATCGGGTGTCAAGTCGATTGTCTTAAGACTTCCAAAAGCCGCAAGTGAGCAGGAAAATTCGCTTAACCTGACTTTGCATCAATAAGAATTATAAGTTGGAACTATTAGGGGTTTGGGAAATGACCCGATATTTCATCAGGTACAGAATTTGCGCTGGGTGCACTTTCTGGATTTCCTATTCCTCCAAGAAACAAAAATACATTTTATGGGTTAGATAATTTAGAAAAGGGATTTAGATAAGCGCTATATGGATACCCAAGTGCGATTTGGTTCGATGGAGATCTTTATGACATTTGTCTATGGCGAACCGATTACTAGTTTGAGACATGAATCATGGGCCAAATTACATCAGTGTGGCAGTATACGGCATCAGCCATGGCTAGTCATTGGAGATTTTAATGATCTTCTTGACAATATAAAGAAACTGGGTGGGTCTGATATACCATATAGATATTTCTAGAGTTTTCGCGAAACAATTCATTAATGTAATATGGCTGAACTTTCAAGCTCTTGAATATATTTTCATGGGCACGTTACATAAATAACGTCTGTATACAATGTCATTTAGATAAGAGCTTCAGAAATAATGAATGGTTCATATTATTCCTATTCTTCTCAAATTTTCTTATGAAAGCTATACACCTCACAATATGTTTAAATTTTATCGAAGATTCTTGGAATCTACTGAAACTATGTATATCATACGGTCTTTCTAGAGAGTTGGCGGTTATAATGTTTGAAAAGGTCTCTCAATGTCGGAAAGGTCTGTCAAGTTGGAGACAGAGGAATCCTCACAATGCTTATGTACTAATCAAACGTTTACGCCAAGATTTGGAAAAGGAATCTGCTAAAGAATTTGCGAATTCCGCAGTAATGCACAGATTGCGATAGTCCCTAAATACAACTTATATATCAGTGGAGCAATTTCGGAAGCAATGTAGTTGAGAAAGATGTCTCAAGGATAAGGACCAATACTTATGTTTCTTACATTTGAGTGTTAAAATCCAAATGCTCTACAACGAGGAAGGTTCTGAACGTTTTGAAGAAGGCTCTAATGGAAAAATTACTGTCAACTACTTTTGGTAATTTTTCTCTTCTACACACCCATAGCGTAACAATGCAGTCTTAACATCAATGAGACCGCGAGTGACAGCAAAAATGAACCAAACATTGACTGCTCGAATATCAGAAGATAAAGTAAGAAGAGATGTCTTTTATATTGATCCAAAAAATCACCAGGTGCAGATGACATGACTAGCCTTTTCTATCAACAGTTTTGGAAGGATATTAAAGGGTAATTAATCAAAGAACTGGAATCTTTTTTTCGGGTTATTTCCCATCCGAATGGAATTTCATGAAAATTGTATTGTTTCCCAAAGTTACAGTTCGAAAACGCATGAGTGTACTTCACCCAATAAGTTTTATTCGATCACATATAAAAAAACTCTCGAAGATTATATGTAATCGGCTGGGCATTATTCTACCACATATTGTTTCTATTACGCAAGTAGCTTTTGACGCAAAGAGACACATTTTAGATAATATTCGATTAACTCATGAGATGGTACATGGTTTGAGTACAAATCCTTTACGTCGAGACTATTTCATGGCGATTAAGACATATATGATTAAAGCCTACAATCGAGTTAGGTGGCGTTTTTTTAAAGGATATACTAGAGACTTTGGGTTTCAATCAAAGATGGAAAGGCTGGGTAATGATATGTGTATCTACAATGTCTAATTCAGTGATATTGAATGGGTAAGAGCATGGTTAATTCAAGACGAAACGGGGACTTTGCCAATGAGATCCTCTTTCTCCTCTATTATTTATACTTTATGCAAAGTTCTTAGAACATAGTTTGAATAAAGCGAAAACTTAGGGAAGAATCACAATATTAAGCTACCAGAACAAGGTCTTTCTATACATTATCTACTTTTCACGGACGATAATCTAAACATGTGTAGAGAAAATCTAGTGGAAAGTGATGAAATCATCAAGTACCTAAAGGATTACGGATATGCATCAGGTCAAATGATAAATTTCCAAAAGTCCTCAATCATGTTGGTTACAAGATGTCTGCAATAACAAAGAATCAAATAAAAGAGTTATTGGGTATTCTTAAAGAAGGCGGTGTAGGATCTTATCTTGGCTTACCTGAATATTTTAGCGGTTTGAAAAGGAGTATATTAGCTTATATTACAGAGAAGCTACAACATCGATTACAAGGATGGTAGGCGAAGCTTCTATCTCAAGAAGGTAATGAGGTTTTGTTGAAATCGACCGCTATGACTCTCCCAATATATGCTATGTCTTGATTTCATATGTCCAAAACTCTTCTCAAGAAATTGATCAGCGTAATGATGGAGTTTTGGTGGAGTACAAAAGCTCAAAAGAAGCCTATTTATTGGATCACATGGGATAAGTTGTGTATATCAAAATCCGAGGGTGGTCTTGGTTTTAAAGATCTCACAAAGTTTAACCAAATCTTATTGGGTAAAAAATTATGAAGATTGTTAGATAAGCCATGTTGTCTTTGTTCTTAGGTCTATAAAGCCCGATACTATCCTCGTTCATCCTTTCTTAAAGGAAGTCTTGGTCCTCGGCCATCATACGCATGAAGAAGCATTTTTCACGGCCAGTAACTATTGTGTAAGAGTCTTCTACGTATTATCGGTAATGGTGCATATACTTATGTATGGAATGACGCTTGGCTACCGACGTTAAAACCTAGAGCTCCATTCAATCTAAATGGACCCATGAATGTGCTATTAAGAGTCTCGGACCTGATCTGTTCAAGGATAGGTAACTGGAAATTTGATGTGTTGCTATAACTTTTCTCAAGAGAAGATGCACAGCTAAGCATTTGGCTAAAGACATCTATCACGACAACAAATAGGGATGTGTGGTCATTAAGGAAGAATGGTCACTACTCAATACGAAGTGGTTATGCTCTATTGAATGAAACACAACCATAACCTAACTCACAATGTATTATAGATCAACCCTTTATCAACAGTCTCAAGCATGAAATGTGAGACCTCAAGACACTGACTAAAATAAAATTTTCATATGGAAAGCGTTAAGTGTCGTTGTAGCTGTGGCTCAGGTTCTAAACTCGCAAAAAATCCTAAAACCCGATATGATCATTGTGCAATGAAACTGTGGAGTCTGTTAATCATGTGTTATTCGATTGTGTTGGAGACAAGAGATTTTGGTGATTAGTAGAAATCGCAAAACCAACCTCTGACTTCTTTTTCAATCGCAAGGTGCTTCATAGATCTTACGTGATTAAAGGGGAGAAGTTCTATTCCATGGTCAATATGCGCCAAATTCATCTTCATCTTTACTCCAAGCAGCTTTGGTGAGGTTTCCTAGGATTTAGACTGTCTAATTCCCCTTAGAAACAGAGGCATCGTTCTCACTTTGGATGCACCAAACTGCCTAGGCAACTGACCGAAGCTTCAATATTCGGTGGAGACTGTAAGAAGAACTATAAAATCTTTCTAAGATCTTAGTTGCATCTATATTTATCTTATGGACAATAAATTTGCTAGGCCATAGCCTCAAGTGTGGTCAAGGATGGTCGTCTCCAATCTTATATTGCTTGCTCAGCTCCCTCGTGGTTAGAACATGAGTTCATATTGGAAGCTTCTTATGCTTCTTCTTAGTTTTTTCAGTTTTATTCTCTGCTTTTGTGTTTAAGTCTCTGTCTAAAATAGTCTGAATCCATTCTCTTTTGTTGACAAAAAAAACCATAGACCAGATATTTGAAACCCTGTTCTGAAAACATAAAGTTACAATCCCTACGAGTTAAAATTTAAAATTTAAAATATTTGTTAAATACAGTATAGCAGTTTCGTTTTAAATTTTTTTCACTAAAAATAAAAATGAAAAATGTACTATCTTTGTTTCCAAACACTAATTTAAATATCTCATACTACTATCCATTCATGTAACCAAACAAATATCGAAGTATTTAAAATTAAAAAATCTTCATAATTGTTTTTAAAAATAAACGGAAGTATAATTAAAATTATATATATTTATTTTCATCACAAATTTAGTTAGATCAATTTCTAAAATTCATATATATAAAAGGTATATAGCACAATATCTTTAGTCTAGTGGCAATTTTTCTAGAACTGACTTCATGCACCCTAGTTCAAATCTCCAAAGTGGAATTATTATATAAATATGTTTAAAAATATATGTTCTAATATATATTGAAAAAATATTTAAGTGCATAATTTATGTACACTTGATTATACAAACACAATTTCCACAACAAGGACAACTCACAAATCTCTAATCTCTAATTAAACGATATTAGACATGAATTAAGAATGAGATTTGCATAGTCAAATTAATCGTTTTCCTTGATTATAACGTCTTGTAATGTGATGGTTTAATGGAACTCAAAATTCAAGAATATAGCTGCAACTATTATGCTTTACACAACTGAAAACTAACTAACATTATTTTGTATTGTACACTGTGGAAATTATTATGTCATCATCTCTTTGGTCATGTATTTTTGTTGTCATCCAAAATCTTTATATATATATATATATATATATATATATCTTATATATATCCGATATATATTAAAAGGGAAGACACTTTTCGAAAAAATCGTTTATTTTGATAACTAATTACATTTATTGTCACTCACACTATCCCTCTATCCAAACACTATTTGTGACTCCTTAAAAAATAAAAAAATCTCTATTTTAAAATAAATAACTTATTTAAAAAGAAATCATAATTCAAATTATATTTCATATCATTATTTAAAATATAATTGGTTAAACTTTTATTTAATTATTTAAAATATNAATTATTTAAAATATAATTAAAAATCAAAACACTATATTTTAAAATAGTAACTTATTTTAAACGAAAAATAGTTAAGATTATATATATATATATATATATATATATATATTGTCACCAATTAACTTAGAATTATTTTTGAAATAAAATATATGTGTGGTCTACAGGATATAGGTGTGGTCTGCAGGATATTAATTTCTGATATTAAAATGTGCAGGTCTGCGGAAGGTTTATCCTCGTTCCCACCACGGAGCATGCGTGGTTCACTTGGAGAGAAACGTTAAGCATATGTTCAAATGTGGAGACCTAGCAAGAATAGTGTCAAACGCGGCAAGAGCCTACACGGTAGGGGATTTTAGGTACTGGTATGAGGAGGTGCAAAAAAGAAGCCCTGGGTGTGCCAAGTGTTTAATGGACATTGGATTTGCCCACTGGGCACTTGCCTATTTTCCGAGGATGCGCTACAATTTAATGACCAGCAACATATCAGAGTCGCTTAACAATACTCTTCAACACGCGGTCGAATTGCCAATAGCTAGGATGGTGGAGTCAATTAGAACAAAATTGATGGGTTGGTTTTGTTCAAGGCGGACTAAAGCTGCAAAGACAACAACACGTTGCACACCTCAGATTGAGAATTTGTTGATTGAACATCTGAAGAACGCAACAGATTGTGCTGTTATTGGAGCAACAAATACAATATTCCAAGTTAATGACTCAAGTGGTTGTTTTTTCACGGTGGACCTACGCATGAAAACTTGTACTTGTAGGGTATTCGACGTGTTACTAGTTCCATGTTGCCACACCCTTGCAGCCATTGGCATGAGAAACGTAGACATATACTCTTTGGTCGGGAAATGTTACTATGTCTCGGAGTGGAAGAAACTTTGGACCAGGGTCATTTTACCGGGGGAAAATCAGAGAGATAGTGATGTCCCCCAAAATATAGTGGACGAAAAGCCTCCTACCACGAAGAGACCAGCTGGAAGGCCGCGCACAGTGAGGATCCTGTCACAAGGAGAACACCCAGTACGTATTTTTGGGGTTGTGCTTCTAATTATATGTAGCAGAATGATAGTTCATTCACCATGTTGTGAGTGGACAAGTAGATTGGGGTTCATAATGGCGTTGTGATCAACAGGGGAGACACAAGGCGAGGAGGACGTGCACAACCTGCAACTTACCGGGGCATAATAGGGCAAATTGCAAGAATCCGATTTAGAGGGGCGTGTCAACATAGAAATAATCTTCTCGCTGGATAGAAGCGATCTTTTTAGACACCCTCTCCCTTTTGAATAGTTTCGTGGAACACCTGTTATGGCGGAATTTTTTGGCTTGATTTATATATCCAGCAAACAATGTTTTGTATGTCCATGATATAGATATGTAGAAGCAATATTTTGAGGATTATGTTTCATGTGTCATGTGTCGATTTAAATTATATGTCTATGTAATAGAGATGGACACGATAACATACCGAATGTAAGCGAAAACGAATATGCAAGTGACCACGAATGTCGACATCGTATATGCGAACAATATCATCTAAGTCCACATATTTCCAATTAATTGACTAATTAAGTGGACAAGTATTGGAATTTCAGAACAAACACAGTTTAGAATACAGGCATGTCTATCGAGTAGAAAGGGAATAAATTAAGATATGGAAAATGAAGAGGTCCATTAAAATACGTCTTACAAACGGTTGTCTTAGTCCATCAGATTTGAAACCGACAATAAAAGATCCAAAAGCTGAGAATTAAAGAGAAGGTCAAACAAAATACATGTTCTGGGCAAATCAATCATCAAGTTTTGCAACAAACTCCTCGTATAAGTTGATGCCTTGATGGTCACGCGTAACATGCACCACATCCTTCGTTAGGTGATCGAGGGCAACCCCACCAGAGTGAAACTCGATCAACTTCATAGCAATTGAACCACAATCGCCTGCCCACGTAATCTGAGGGACATCTGGGACTCTTACAAGGCGGAATATTGATGGGATTTGATGTCCACCAGTTTCGCAGTGGACCAGCTGGTTTAGTGCGAAAGGCAGGAACTCGACTAGGGGTTTCATTTGCGCGTCCATCGACTCGTCATCCATACCTTTCCAATAGCTATCGAGAATGTATATGGTTCCCTGTTCAAGGTCAATCACAAGAGCTACCCAGTGGGAATGAATCAAATCCATCGGGACATAGACCCTCTCGATCGAGGTGAACCAAGTGAGCTTGTCAAACCGATTCGGGACAAGACCTTTTATGTAGTTTTGGATTGTGCTATTCCATGTCCACTTGTCTTTGGATTCGGATTTTTTGTACTTGTTGCTCTCGTCACATAACATCCGCACGAACATGCTATCCAAAATACCAACCTTTTGGATGAGGAGCTTGTCTCCTGCCTTCCGCCACAGTAAACTCAACATAGCATCTACATTCTGCAGTAATAAATAAGAGGGGTGGACAAAGTGTCATAACAATTGGACATATGATACATGTGGACAGTGGACAAAATATGTAACAATGAAGGAAGCAACCCTTTCCAAACGAATACTCACGTTGTAGTCAATCGGATGACGGGGTTTAACTGCAACATTAAAAAAGGAGAACTTGACCTGTTTTCCGTCAATGATGTATGGCCTGGAAAAAAGTATAATAAAACAGTTAGGTAGAATTATTTGAAGGTAATGTTGTGCCGGAATGACATTCTTACTTCTTGTCGTGTGAGCTGAGTTTTGACATAAAACTCTTCTTCCGGGCTGTCGTAACATGCACAAGGGACGGTGGATTTTGGACAAGTCGGGATGATATGAAGGAGTTGTTGAGTCGCGGAATCTTCTCGGTCTCTTTGTGATCCTTTTGTCACGACGCTCATTCTTGTTTTGTTCATCATCATCGTCTGAGAAAACAAGCTTTTTCTTGGCCTTCCGGGGTGAGGCGATTGGTATGTTGTACTCATCTTGGTCTGTTCTTGTTTGTCCATCAGGTGAATTCGCTTGTCCACTGTTGGGGGGGGGGGGCGTCGGGTTTTCCAGTACACGCCATCTTAGCACCATCTTTTAGTACCTGGAATCGAACAATAACACGATCTTGATTCCCAACGTGTGTAAACCTGTGGAAGTTGTAGTCCAAAAAAGGGAATTAGACATCTTCACTAACCTCTGCGGACTCTGATGGATCTTTTGCATAATGTATTTGGCCTTCAGGTGCAGCATCATGTCCAGCTTCTGCACCTTTTTCGTCTTGTCCACTAATCACCATGTCAGCACCTTTGTCCGTCATATCTCCCACAATATCTGTTTTCTTGTCTTTTTCGCTAACTCAATTTGGTCCCAAACGGTAGCCACCTGTGCCACATATATAGGGTGAGAAGTATAGCAGCCGTGGACCATGGACATATCAACGAAATGCGTTTTTGGCATTTCCCTTGTCCACTTACTTGTCCACCTGCAGGATTTTGTCCACTCGCCAGTAGCTTAATCTTGCCGTCCATAGTCTCTGTGGCCTGAGCTTCCATTGGAACTACTCCAGTGGACACCTGAGGGATAAATATGACACATTGCGTTAAAACTTGTGTAGAACATGTGACATTGTCGGGTGATGATGTCAACTTACTTTGCCAATTTGAGGCCATAAGCGTAAGCGTGGTCGTCTCACACCGATGGACAATGAGTCCTTAGCGGATACTGAATGGTCAGTGTTCTCATCGACAGCCTTGGCTTCCAAGCTCTCTGTGTCCTTTGATTCCTTTGAAACCACTACAGTAGTCGCCTGAGGCATATTTATGATATCAAGCGTGAGCAAATATGAAAAACATGTGATATATGCCTAGTAGTCTCGTCCACTTACTTGTCCACGTGTCTTAACTCCCAAAATATCCGAGTCCTAAGCTTCCTTTGAAACCTGTCCAATGGTCACCTGAGGCATATAACGGATTTAAGGAGTGAGCAATATGCAAAACATGTGACGTATGACCGGAAATTATGTCCAATTACTTGTCCACCAGCTACAACTCCCAAACTCTCTGTGTCCTTAGCTTTCTGTGAAACCACTCCAGGGGTTATCTGTGGCAGGTACATGATATCAGATTTGAGCCATGTGGAAAACAGTGTGAAATAAACATATAAATTACACTTACTTGTCCACTTGTCTGTCCTCTATTCAATAGTTGACAATACGGACCGATAGAAAATGACTCATTACTAGAGTCTGAATAATTGCTACTGGCATCTCCAGAACTTGTGGAGACATCACTCTCATCAAAGGCAAGAATCGAGCTCGGGTCGTAGTTGGTCATGTGTCCAGCACTAGGTGCTGGGTCTACTGGTCCGACATTGGTGGACATCAGGTTAGTTAGAGATATGTCTACTAGTCCTACAGTGGAAGACTCCCTCTCCTTTCAAGACAAAAATCAAACTGTTAGATGTTTTGCCTAATCATGTCTGATACTTACAAATGTCCACCTGGTTTGTTGCCTTAACTGGTGACTCTCTATTCTGATCTGCAACACCAACATTGACTTCATTCTCATTGTCCAAAGTTGTTGTCTGGTGGACAACCGATGTGGACATCGGATTGTCTGGTGCTGTGTTAACTGGTCCTGCAGTAGACAATGGTTCCTCCTTCGAATAAAAAATGCATATGTTAGATGTTTTCTCTAACAAAAACTGATAGTAAAAAAATGCCCACCTGGTTTGTTGCCTTAACTGGTGACTCTCTGTTCTTATCTGCATCATCAACATTGTCTTCGTTTCTATTGTCCACGATTGTTGTCTTGTCATCATGTGTTGTCTCTTTGTTCTCAGCCGTGGGTTTTGTCTCTTTGTTTTCATGCAAGTCATCCATGGATGCACCATGGGACATCTGTTGGGCCTGCAAAAAGTAATATTTGTTAGACAACCAAACATACGAGAAAAAGATGCCAACCAGAAATTATAATAGGACGCACCAGATTGTTGACTTGATTTCAAACGTCTTCAACACCGGGGTAGTCCTCAAATGTTGGGACCTTGCTACATCCACCTTCTTCGTCACCAACTGGCCTCTCATATATATTGTATCCTCTGTACTACTGGTTATGGAAACGTGCAAATCAGCTTGCTTTTTACCTTTCTCTTGGCTTGTAAACTTACCACCCTTACGGACCTCACTTATAATCTCATCCAGCAGCTCATCCTTCATGATCCTCTTCTCAGTCTGAAATAACTGCGTTATCTTCTTAGTGTGAGCTTCAAGCATTTCCTCAAACCTCACAAAGATAGCGTCAACGTCCGGACCCTCTTTTTCTTCAGTCTCAGATGAATCTTGTGGACGTTTGCGCTTCCGTTTATGTTCTTGTTCCTTCTGCTTTTGCTGTTTATCTTTCAATGTCCCTGTAATCTGTAGA
>OVBE01005666.1:0-21257 GCA_900406425.1 Iberis pinnata
TACCTAAATGGATGCGGAAAAAGGATTAAAAACGAGTGAAAATACAAGTATATCAACGCTTTCGGTAGTTCCGGCATGAGTGCCCGACCACACCGCCACAACATACAACTCACTCAGAGACTGTGACGCTTTTGTAGTTCCGGCATGAGTGTCCGGCCACACCGCCACAGTTCCAGCCTTTCCTGGATACTGAGACGCTTTTACAGTTTGACGACTATTAGCGACTCCGGCCTCAGAAGGCTTTACACGTCCCTTCCAGACGCATGTGACCCGTCGGTCCGAGTTGGCTAAAAGGGTACCGGTCGCCAGCCAACCCACCGGCGNATTAGCGACTCCGGCCTCAGAAGGCTTTACACGTCCCTTCCAGACGCACGTGACCCGTCGGTCCGAGTTGGCTAAAAGGGTACCGGTCGCCAGCCAACCCACCGGCGCATTGCACACCATGAGGCGGTCTCGACTCGCGTCATGTGCTATCACAACAATGGTCGTTGTTCCGAACACATCACACCTCGACGACTGACTTTCCCAGCATAGCCAGGCTCTATCATGATATTCCGACATTCCAAACTCGTCGCACCACCTTAGAACAACACCACAATTGCGGTTCCACTCCGCCTCAGGTGCCGTAGTATCACACTGATACCTCTACATCTCTATATAACATTGTGGTGCCACGGTTTAACAAAACCGTTACTGATGGCCGACCCTAGAGCTTGGCTCTAGACTCAACTAAATCAACTCATCGGTTTCATGCATTAATATTCTTAGCGCAATTCTAATTCAATACCATATTATCCTATTGTAATTAATATCGACTCTCTATGTTAGACCATTACAATCAAGACTTCGCATAATCTTGGACTAACCAACAATCAATCATGCAATTCACAGAAAAATTTCTCATTTACGGGTATATCAATAATAGGTATATTTATCTTCAACACCTAGCTAACTGTACTCATAAAGTCCTAAGCAATCTACGAAAAGAGAAAACATCACAGCCGCAACAAAGACATGAATATGTCCTCACCTTGGCCTTAGCTAGAAGACGAGCTTTATGATGGACGAAGATCTGAAATTAATAATAAGGATCCTCTAGATTATCAAACTTGATTCTAACTAATTTAAATGATTGAACAATCATTTAAATTAAAAAATAATTCTTTATTCAACTCATGAATTAATTAAAAAACTTAGAAAGTTAATTCAGCTAATCCATAATTAAATAATAAATTAGGAAATAGGAAAATAGATTTAAAAACGAGAATAATTAATTATTAAACCCGAAATTAAATACTTAAATCCAAAATAAAATATAATGATTAATTATTAAAATCCAAAAATAATATTTAAATACAAATAAAAATTAAATAATTAATGTTCTTTAGTAATTAACTATTAAAATCCAAAAAATAAATAAAATAGAATACTAAAATCCAAAATAATAGTTTATAATAATTATTAAACTTCAAAATAAATAAATAAATAAAAGTAAAAGTTTAGAAAAAAATATTTAATTATCTTAAATAACTAAATATTTAAAATACAAAAAATAAATAAATAAATTCGAAATTAAAGTTTTAAATAAAAATAATTAATTATTTTTAATAATTAATTATTAAATCCGAAAATAATAAATTAAATAAATAAAATAATTAATTATATTTAATAATTATTAATAAATCTGGAATTAAGTAAATCATAAATTTGAAATAAAATAATTGGATAAATATGTAAAATAATAATTATTTGAAAATAAATTTGAATAAAATAAATAAAAAAAATTTTGAAAAGGAAAAACAACAGAAACATGAACGTTTTAAGAACAAGATGATCAAATCAGAGATTTTTACCTCATTTGATTGAAGAAGAAGGTAAAAAGAAAGATTGATCTAGGAGACATAATGAAACAACACAAAAATGAGGATTCTAAGAGCATCAGAAGTCTGATCGAAGATTCGAGACAACGGTTGGATTCAGAAGAACAATACGGTCAGAATGATGGTGAAGATGACACATTCCGACCAGTGTAACGGCAGAAATCGGCGGTCAAAGGTGGCGGTGAATCTTCCGGCGGGAGGTGAAGGCGCGTCCGGAGGTTGTTGACGACGAGGGCGGTGGCGTCGGCTTCTTATTGTCGATATCTATCCAACGCATCTGGAGGTGAGAAAATTGAAGCTCAGGTCCGACAGCTATGATGGAAAAACAGGTGCGGCGAGGAGAGAGAAAAGCAAATCTAAAAACGGAGTTTTGACCACAGATATACAGCGTGCCGGCGTCTGATCAAAATTCCGAGACCACCGTCGGACTCAGGGGATCAAGACAGAGCCAATGGTGGTCGCCTTGCATCGATCGAAGATACTTTGTCCGACAGCAATGATGACCTTATCGAAAGAAGAAAAAGGGGACTGAAAAAGTCTGGATTAAAATCCTTAAATCTGATCTTTCGATCTGATTCTCTCTATCTCTGATGAGAAAGAAGAGTTCTGGAATTTTGGTGTGAGTTTCAGGAATGAGTCTGAGGTCCTATTTATAGGGATTCAGGAAAGTATATCGAGAGAATAATATCTCCAACAGACATAATATCTTTGATTAAATATCATATATTATCTTTCCCGAACAGAATATCTCCAGATAATAGAACTAAACTTCCACAAAATATTTTGTGGAAGTTTCGAGATCTTTTTATGCAATTAATTTTATTTTCTGGTTTATAAAACAAAATTTAAAATTACCCCGGTTTTCCAGGATTGAGATGTAACAAAATGCATAATCATTGTGTACACAAAATAATTAGCATCATGTACACAAAGCATGTTTACACAGAAGTTATAAATTTTTTGTTTTATTATGTGTCCAAGTAAGAAGAAAGAAATGTCTATATATAGAGTATAAAAAAATTGTAAATTTTGGTATTATTTTTATTTTTTAATATATATATATATATATACCATCAATTTACAGAATATAAAGATGAAGGATAAAAACACTACTTTTCTCTCTTCATGTGGTGGACCATTTCACATTTACCAATACAAATCAAGACAACCTCTCTCCTTTCTCCCTTTTAAAGGCAAGATAATAATTTTTCAACCAAAAAGTACATCTATAATAAAAATTTCTCAAATTAAAAATAGTTTAGAAACAAGTGCATCATAATGTAGTGTACCCTAATTATTAAAACTAACATATTATGTTACAAGATTGGTATATGTGCCGTTGTTGTAGCAATGTTAAGGATTCTTATTTCATGTCACGTTAATTTTTGGATCATAACAGAACAACCCAGTAACTCAAACTCGATAAATAAGAGAAAATACACTTACTATGTGAATGCCAGGTTCGATCCATGATCTAATAACAAGACAACAACGGTGACACAACCACTAGACCACTTGATCTTTGTTTATTAAAGATCCTTCTTTTCACCCAGGTGTGGTGAGATTATCATTTATATGCGGCATTTATTATTATTGATATTTATTTAATTTTTCACCTATGATAGTCAGTTATAGTTGAAGATTTGAGAGAATAATGAACTCAATCCTTGGTGGATTAAGCTCAAGAACAATATAGAGAGTATTCGAGTGTAAGAGAGAATAAGGATAAGATATATTTTTTTTATTAATGATTGAAAGCGGTGGATACAAGCTTTTATAGAATCTTTAAACATACCTAGAATGGTAAGTTTTAAGGTTACAAAGTAAAAATGTAAAAGGTAAAAAGTAAAAAGTAGCTCGAGAAAGCGCGTGTACGGACGGTCGTGCGGGACCACATGCGCATGAATCTGGACCAAAATGTGAACCTCAGCAAAACTTCTTCCAACGGCTCTTTTCTTCATTATAGATCTTTCTTGATCTCATTTGGCACGTGTAAACTCGGTTTGGATGATAGACCGTTAATTTTGGCTGAGATTCCCAATAAGTAAAGTTTCTCAATAAACCATGCGCATTGTTCTTCAGGACCATGCGCATATCCGAGTAACGACCATGCGCATATCCGAGTCTTGGCCTAGTTTCTCGCATAGTCTTCTAGGCCTGACTTAACCCGATGATGCGCATGGCCTTATGTCTTGGTCTTCTCGTATCTTGGATTAGCAGCTTAGTGATCCATGAAAGTCGATACATGCGAGTCCTTGGCCCGATAGGTTCCAATACCCGCATGGTCGACTTGGCCTGTTCTTGCGATAATGTGCATGGTCCGCGTTGCTTGTGTTCCATGTTCCTAGCTTGTCTCACACGCTAATGCTCGTTTATGCATAACTTCGGCCCTGGCTTAATAGTTTGCTCATGGTTACCGATATAGACCCGATAACGACCCGACTTGGCCTAGACTCAGCTCAGTCGGCTCTCCGTCATTTCCTTCATTCCGTTTTCACTCTTTTGCTTCTCTTTACTTTCCTTCATAAGTTTTGGCCCTTAATACCAAAACTTAACACTCCCCCTCAAGTCTAGCCGTGAAGAATGGCTTGACTTGAAACCCGTGAAGGCCTTGCCTCATTAAAACCTTTAGAGAGAAAACCCAATGGGACAAAACTCTCCAAAGGAAAAAGAGTACAAAGCTTCCACGGTTAAGAGAGCTTACTCTTGAATGATGCTTGTGAGTCCAAGTCTCGTATGTATGGACTCACAAATACGTATGCTGGTTTACTTAGTGAATGTGTCGGCCAATTGATCAGAACTTCGTGTGTAGCATGGGAGAATAATGCCATGCTCCACAACTTGTCTCACTTTGTGGAAATCCACTTCAATATGCTTGGTCCTCTTGTGGAAGACATTGTTGGATGCTATGTGTATAGCCTATTGGTTATCACAATGCATTGTAATAGGTCTTGATGACTTGATGCCTAGATCCTTAAGCAATCCTCTAAGACATACTAGCTCATTAGTTAGCTTCCGCATGGTTCGGTATTCGGCATCAGCACTAGAACAAGAAACAATCTTATGTTTCTTGCTTCTCCAAGTAACAAGGTTACAACCAATGAATGTACAATACCCTGTGGTGGACTTCCTGTCATTTCTATCACCGGTCCAATCCGCACCACAATATCCCACGATCTCCTTGTTGTTGTTATGCCCCATCCACACACCTTGGCAATGAGTTCCTTTGAGATACCTTAGGACTCGATCAATCATATTCCAGTGATGCTTCTTGGGATTTTGCATGTGTTGGCTCACTTGATCCACAACAAAGCAAATGCCAGGCCGAGTGATAGTAAGATAAATCAACTTACCAACCATCCTTCTGTATTGGTAAATGTCTCCAAATGGCTCGCTTTCAATCTCCCCCTCTCTCATGACTTTTTATCCATCCTCAAGGGGGGTTTTGCAAGGCTTACTTAAGAGGTCAAGGGTGTGTTTTCTTTGGGACAAGAAGAGACCCTTCTCGGATCTACATATTTTAATGCCAAGAAAATACTTTAGTTCTCCTAATCCTTAATATCAAAAACAAATTTAAGGTGATCTTTTGTAAATTGAATACCTACCTTGTCATCCCCAGTGATGATTATATCATCAACATATATGAGGACGACAACCTTACCTCTTTGGCTAGATTGGATGAATAGAGTGTGGTCTCCCTCGGACTTGGTAAAGCCTCTTGTTATGAGGGTTGAACTTAACTTATGGTACCATGCTCTTGGCAACTGTTTAAGACCATATATGGCCTTATTGAGCCTAAGAACCTTTCCTTGGCCAGTTCTAGTTTCAAGGCCTGGTGGTGGCCTCATGTAGACTTCTTCTTCTAAGTCTCCTTGGAGAAAGGCATTTTTCACGTCCATTTGCCATAGATCCCAGTTTAAATTTGTAGCTATTGCTAAGATGACTCTAACTGTGTGTAGTTTGGCAACCGGAGCAAAGGTGTCTAGGTAGTCTTCCCCATAGGTTTGGGTGAGGCCTCTAGCCATTAATCTTGCCTTATGTCTTTTAATGTCTCCATTGGCTTTATATTTGATGGTGAATACCCACTTGGATGTCACTGCCTTCTTCCCTTTTGGAAGTTCAACTTCTCTCCCAGTGTTGTTGTGCTCCATAGCATTGAGTTCATTATCAATGGCCACTTTCCATTCTTTTGCCTTAATGGCTTCATTGTATGACATTGGGACTTGAGCTTGATCCATCTTACTAGTAAACACTTGGTGTTCTTTAGATAAACTTGCCATAGAATAAGCATTTTGAATTGGATGAGCTACGACTTCATTGTTGTAGTAGACCCGAGTGTTAACCCAGTTTGATGGAGGATATTTTATCCTTGTGATTCTTCTCAAGCCTGGTGGCTCTGGTTGTTGTTCTTCAACCACTTCTTATTCTTGATCCTCTATCACTCCCCCTTGATCATGAAATGGTGAATCCGGAGCTTCTTGAGTTTGAGGTCCAATGTCCAATATATCAACAGAGGATTCACTCTCATTCCCCCCCCCCCCTTCCTGATCAAGGTGGATAGGTGAGGTAATGTTCTGTTCTTGACTAGGGGGAGGGGTATCTCTAGTTACTCCAAGGTTCTCTAAGATACGCCTTAGGTTCTCAGCCCTATCCGAACATGAGGTGGATAAGTCCTTTAAATGATCCCAATTCTTTTCTTCAAAGAAATATTGGGACTCAAGAAACTTGACATCCCTTGATACTAAGACTCTCTTAGTCTCGGGGACATAACACTTATATCCTTTTTGATTTGATGAATATCCTATGAACATGCCTCTTGTACTCTTGGCATCAAACTTTGTTCGTTGATCTCCTGGGACAAGGACAAAACACACCTACCCAATTTAGATGATTAAGAGATGGTTTAATATTATTAAGTACTTGAAAAGGAGAGAGGTCTTTTAGATGTTGAGTGGGAGTCTGGTTGATTAGGTAGCAAGCTAACACAACCGCATCTCCCCAAAACCGTTTAGGAACTTTGGCATGAAACATCATGGAACGAGCTATCTCCATAAGATGTCTATTCTTCCTCTCGTCCACTCCATTTTGTTGTGGAGTATATGGACAACTCATTTGATGGGTGATGGCATGCTTGGTAAGGTGTTCCTTAAACATATTGCTAGTATATTCACCATGATTGTCCGACCTAAAATTTTTAATTTTGGCATTGAAATGGTTAGTAATGTAGGATTGGAAATTGACAAAGGTTTCAAAGACCCTATCCTTTGAAGGAAGAAGGGTGAGCCATGTATATTTGGACTCTCATCAATGAATGTAACAAACTATTTATGTTTTTCTCTAGACATGCAAGGAGAGGTCCAAACATCCGAGTGAATAAGATCAAAACAATTTTCATAAATAGCATTAGATTTAGGAAAAACTGATTTGCAATGTTTGCCCAAAATACAAGCCTCACAATTGTCATTAGAAAAAAAAACATTTGGCATCATAAGTTTTAAAGCTCTTAAATGTGGATGTCCTAGTCTAGCATGCCATAACATGTCATTAGATGGATCAACACATGAAGAGAAAACAGTAGATAAAGATAGATAAGGAGAATTCTTGAAGTCTTCAAGCACATAGAGATCTTCCTTAGCTCCTCCCGTACCAAGGATAGCATTAGTCTTACTATCCTGAAACCAAACTTTATTAGGCCCAAATATCACATTGCAATGTAAGTCATTTGTAACTCTTTTAATAGATATAAGATTAAATGTAAAAGATGGCATGAAGAAGGCCCTAGAGTTTTTGTCAAACAACTTAATATTGCCAATTCCCCTTATAGGGATCCTATCTCCATTAGCTATTATCACATTATGTAAAGCCGGTTCTAGGTTCTCAGTTAAATCCACATTACTAATCATGTGGTGAGAAGCACCCGAGTCTAGTATAAGACAATCATCTTTATATTGAGTTTTAAAAGAGTTAGTCATGATATTACCCAACATGTTACTGGATTTGGAGGCATCTTTGAGTGCCTTGATCAAGGCATCAAAGTCCTTTTTACTCACGTATTCCTCATCCTTTCTTGCGGATGAAGCTTTGTATGAAACCAGGGCTTTGGTGTTTGGTCCATCCTCTTGAGCTTGGCTTGAGCCTTCTCCATCTTCATTTGCTTTCTCCTGTGCCACCTTAGCCTTTGAGTTGCCAAATTTTTGTCTTCCATCCTTGATGGGTCTTAAGTGTGGGTGAAGGAACCATCATTTCTCCTTGGTGTGGCCTTTCTTCTTAGAATGTTCACAAACTAGTTTCACCTTCTTTTCATCCTTGTAGAATCCCTGGTTTGCCATTGCTCCTTCTTTACCCGCCACATTAGCCATAACAAGTTCCTTCTTTCCATTGAATAGCCCATGGTTACCTTGTTCCCCTTGAATTTGGGAACATACATCTTCAAGGGATCCAATTTCATCTGCCCGAAGAATGTGTTTTACTAGATCTTTGTAGCTCCCATTGAGGTTAAGGAGCAAACCAAAGACCTTGTCATGTTCCCTTCTCTCACTTAGTATTGATGCATCAAGAGAGAAGGGTTGGAGCATATCCAGCTCAGCCCAAAGTGCTCGGAACTTTCCAAAGTAGGAGTTAAAGTCCATGTTCTCTTGCTTGAGGTTGCTTATGGCTTTCTTTACCTCATAAACCCGACTTAGGTTGGATACGTTTCCAAAGACTTTATGGAGTGTATCCCAAAGATCCTTAGCAGATTCACAATAGGCATAAGCCTCAAGCAAAGCCGGATCAAGAGAGGTTTGCATAATATCTAGGACCATTTGGTCTTCTTGGAACCAAATGTCTTCCTTGGCAGAATCATCATCCTCTTTGTCCGTAGCTTCATCAGCTTCGGCTTCTTCAGCCTCTTCTTCACCTGCCTTCTTCTTAGGTTCTTTAGGCTTCTTCTTCTTGGTGGTAGGACTCATTCTTGACAGATGATTGATGAGTCCTTTTCCTCCGAGAAAGATCTTTAGGGTTCTAGCCCAAAGTAAGTAGTTGATGCCCNTTTGGTCTTCTTGGAACCAAATGTCTTCCTTGGCAGAATCATCATCCTCTTTGTCCGTAGCTTCATCAGCTTCGGCTTCTTCAGCCTCTTCTTCACCTGCCTTCTTCTTAGGTTCTTTAGGCTTCTTCTTCTTGGTGGTAGGACTCATTCTTGACAGATGATTGATGAGTCCTTTTCCTCCGAGAAAGATCTTTAGGGTTCTAGCCCAAAGTAAGTAGTTGATGCCCTTCAAAATGACTAGAACTCCGGGGATCTTCTGGTTTTCCATGACTTCACAGTGAAAGACTCAAGCTTTAATAGAAAAGATTCAACCTTTTTGAGAAAAGACTCAACCTTTTTGAGAAAATGACCGAGAGAAAGTTTCAAACTTTTCGAATGAAACCGAGAGAATGAGTAAGTAAACGTAAGAAAAACAGAGTTTTGCGGAAGAATATAAGTAGTCGGAGCTTAATGCTATGATACCATGAAGATTTGAGAGAATAATGAGCTCAATCCATGGTGGATTAAGCTCAAGAACAAGATAGAGAGTATTCGAGTGTAAGAGAGAATAAAGATAAGATATTTTTCTTATTAATGATTGAAAGCGGCGCATACAAGCTTTTATAGAATCCTTAAACATACCTATAATGGTAAGTTTTAAGGTTACAAAGTAAAAGTGTAAAAGGTAAAAAGTAGCTTGAGAAAGCGCGTGTACGGACTGTCATGCGGGACCACATGCGCATGAATCTGGACCAAAATGTGAACCTCGGCCAAACTTCTTCCAACAACTCTTTTCTTCATTCTAGATCCTTCTTGACCTCATTTGGCATGTGTAAACTCGGTTTGCATGATAGACCGTTGATTTTGGTCGAGATTCCCATTAAGTAAAGTTTCTCGATAAACCATATGCATTGTTCTTCAGGACCATGCACATATCCGAGTAACGACCATGCGCATATCCGAGTCTTGGCCTAGTTTCTCGCATAGTCTTCTAGGCCTGACTTAACCCGATGATGCGCATGGCCTTATGTCTTGGTCTTCTTGGATCTTGGCTTAGCGGCTTAGCGATCCATGAAAGTCGATACATGCGAGTCCTTGGCCTGATAGGTTCCGATACCCACATTGTCGACTTCGCCTGGTCTTGCGATAATGTGCATGGTCTGCATTGCTTGCGTTCCACGTTCCTAGCTTGTCTCACACGCTAATGCTCGTTTATGCGTAACTTCGGCCCTGGCTCGATAGTTTGCGCATGGTTGCCGATATAGACCCGATAACGACCCGACTTGGCCTATACTCAGCTCAGTCGGCTCTCCGTCATTTCCTTCAGTCCGTTTTCACTCTTTTGTTTCTCTTGACTTTCCTTCATAAGTTTTGGCCCTTAATACCAAAACTCAACAATAGTATGGTATTTATATAATTTACTTGTATTATATATGATGAACTAGGATGATCTAAACTTGAACTTCGTAAATCAAGTCATTATCTTATTTGTTTGTGTTTAATTATGCTTAGATACGTTTTAATTTGTTTTCGCCCCTTGTTTTGCTCATCTGCCGTTGGTTGTATATGAATGATTAGAAGTCTTTTGCTCATCTGCTGTTGGTTATATACTAATGGTAAGATGTATAGATGTTGGTTGTATACTCGGGTTAAAAGTATAGATGTTGTGTTAGTTATATAAATGTTGTTTCAGTCTGATCATAATTAGGGAACTTATGGTCTCCACGGTTTACAAAAATGAGAAAATCATTTATTTTTCATAAGGGTAACTGAAATGAATAATCAGATTACTTATTAATATTAATAAAGTATCACCGACACATATGGTCAAATTCTCTCTATCTCTTCCCACAGTATATGATATATTCATATTTATCTCTGAAACAATGAACAGTCTACCTACTAATACGTCCCTTGTAAGTTTGAAACTTGTTTTAATTGATCTTGAGGGATGACACTTGATGGATTGGGAGGTTCTTAGTCCCAATCGAATGAAAACTTGATGAATGGTTGCGGGTGAACGGTTTGTGTTTGAAAGGTGATCTTGAGCAAATGATTGTGAGAGATCACTTGCTTGCCCGAAGTTTCTTTGGCCGTAGGTATCACGCATACAAAGAATAGCCAATAGACGATGCTTGTAAATAAATATCTCTAAAGCAAAATGTTCAAAGATGAACAAAGGATTCAAAATTTAGAAGAGTTTTAGCAAAAAGGTGAATAGCCTTATTGAAAAGTAAAGTGTTTGCTTAAATAGGAAAACAAAAGATATGAAAGGTCAAGTTCGACCAACACTTATGATTCTTGAGAATAGAAATGTAGAATAACTCTTTGACTTCCAAAGTGTGTTGACCATCTTGTGTCGGCCAAGCAACTCCACAAAGTGCACCCTTTATCTTATTGGCTTGTGATCTTGTTATTGGGCCTTTGTAAGTCCGAAACTCCCCATCTTCAATGACTTGATGTTTGTCGATCATTTCAGGTCCTTGGGCCAAGTTTGGCTCGACAACATTGTTCTTTGGCCAAGTATTAGGTTCCTTTGGCCAAGAGGTAGCAAGCCTTGGCCAGTCTTTCTTGGTTGTGTCCTTACGCCTATTTGATGTAGTCTTGGTCAGTTTGGAATCAGATTTGGGATTTTGGCCAAGTCTTGGCCAAGACGGCTCGATAGTTAGCCGGATTGGCTCGAGAGTCGGCCAAGTTGGCTCGAGAGCTGACCTAGTTAGCTCAAGAGCTGGCCATGTTGGCTCGGGAGCTGGCCTAGTTGGCTCAATGGTTGAACCAAAGGTCCCGATTGTTGGTCCGATTGGCCCGATAGTTGGCCCGACTGGCTCGATGACTTTCCTAGGTGGCTCGATAGTTGGTCGAGGCGAACAGGATTCCGGCCTATATTTCCCGGGCCATAGTTGGTCTTTCTCGGCCAAAACTTCACTTTGTCAGAGCCCAACTTCATCTTCCTACAAGGTGCTATCATCCTTCACTTGATACGATACATTCTTGTCACGACTTGGATCTGGCTCAGTCTGGATCTTCTCTAGCTCGGGCTGGTTTATATCATCCTTCCCCCTTCAAAAGGATTTGTCCTCAAATCCGAACATTCTGCATGGAAAGGGATTAAGTCAGCCACATTGAAAGTTGAACTTATAAAATACTTACCTTGAAGGTCAATTTTATAAGACTTGAAAAGGACCATCTGTCCTTGGCATAAGCTTGGAGCTGCTCCTCAACCGGGAGAGTTGAACCCAAGCCGTGGAAAATGGAATAACAGCGAAGAGATATGGATCCACCATCGAAAGCTGGACTCAGCGAGGAAAGCTAAACCCACATTGAGGGGAGTTGAACTCACGCCAAGGAGAGCCGAACTAACAGAGAGGAGAGCTGAACGCACGACGAGGAAAGATGATTCCACACATAGAATATCTAAATCCACTCAAAGGAGAGATGAATCCATAAAAAGGAGAGTTGAATCTACCGTGGATAGCTAAACTTACTACGAGGATAGCTGAATCCACATTGAGGAGATATGAATCCATGCTGAGTAGAGCTGAATCCACCATGGAGAGCTAAGCCAATGGAGAGGAGAGTTGAATCCACACATAAGAAAGTTGAATCCACCGTAAAGAGCTGAAATCTTGGCGAGAAGAACTAAATCAACACTAAGGAGAATTGAATACACAGTGGAGAGTTGAACTCACAGCGAGAAGAGTTGAATCCACAATGAGGAGAACTGAATCATGCTGAGAAGAGCTACATCCACGCCTTAGAGAGCTGCATCACACCGTAAGTAGAACCACCGTGACTTAGTGGGATGTGGCCTCATCCCGAGCTGACGGGTTGAACATGACTCTGATATCACCTCTTCCTGCGGGTTGGGTCAAATCACGACGTTCCTACCCGATCAGATATGTGCTCCCACATTTTCGCCCTATACCTTTAATGGAAAATTTCATTAGAGAATTAAATTTTAATCACTACTCTGTGATGTGAGTCGTTAAATTAATTTGGCAGGAATCATGATCATGATTTTCTACTTGATATGTACATGACTTACTCCCGAAAGCTTTACATTGGGTATTGTGCGATATTTTCATTAGAAGTTTCGAGCTTCTCCTTTTAAACATTCACTTCCGCTATATGAAGAAAGGTAAACTTTCTCATCACATTTGCTCACTCCTTGTTTTTTAGTTCTCTAGTAAAAAATTTATTTATTCTTTGATTGTTAAGTGTTCTTAAGATTTCATCAAAATTTTGTTAAATTTCACCCCAAAAAAATCATGTTGAATTTCTCCTATTTGATCGATTGGAATTTTTTTTTCTCTTTTACAAAACATTTTCTTGATACTAAGTTTTTTGGAACTCAAATTTTACTCAATTAGAGTTAGTTTGAATAAGAAATGTTTTTGTCCAAAATTTGGTGCTTGTATAGCACAAATCGGATATACATTTAATGGAGGAGTTCAAAACTTTGCTATGGAGAAAAGAGTGAACACATATTAAACCATATGCGCGCGCACCGAATCAAGTAGTGCTCGAATCCGGGTGTTGGTTTATATGTTGGTTCAGGTATATGAGCATTGACTCAATAACCTATGATGCAAAAATAAATCTATGTAACTGATCACTACATATATTTTATTTTGGTCAAAGTGAAATAACTCTCATATCATATGATGGAGGATTAGATTTGGTCAGAACATAATGATTCTCATAATAACAAAGAGAATTAAAGTTTGGTCAAATAAAACTCTTCTCCTTAAATTGAATTAATATTTGATTTTATTATTCAATTTTGTAACCACCAAATTTGACATAAAGTATAATGTTAAATGTGAGTAATGGTGGTTTTGACTACATGGTGAAGACAAAGAGTCTTGTCTCCTCATCTCCTATATAAAGAGAAAAAATCCAACATCTTAAAATATCCACACATTTCTCTTCTCATAATACTTTTATTCTCCTTCCTTTCCATATTTGAGAGTACACACAAAACTATGGTTCGTTGGACTTCTTATTCGAGTGATGCGAATAGAAGAAATAATGCAGTTTTATCCTGGGACTCTAATCGTCATTCAACCGTCACATTACGTGGCGATTTTTGAGTTAAGGAAAGAGAGCTTTCTCGACTCTGCAAAAACCAGATTTTATCCGGATTGTTATGCAGTATTCTTGTATTTTATCTCTATTTTTATACATTACTTTGCAATTATTCAGATTGTTCCCCTTGTGTAAATTAAGGTCCTACAAAGTTAACCCATTTATAGATCAAACCTGCAATTATTTCTTCTATTCTTCGTTCTCCGTCAAAAATCAATGTTTTTACCTCTTTCAACAAGTTTAAAAATTTGAGAATCACAATTCTTTGATCTTGATTCCTCTTTCTTTTATATAGATATTTTGATTTTTTGATTGATATTTATTTATCTATTATCTTTTCTATCTCCGCTCATTTTCTTTATTCCCTTTTTTTCGTCCATGGGATTTCCTCTTTCGCGTCGAGAGCACCGCGCGGGCTGCACTTTAAGCCCAAGGCTGGTTTGAAAATATTATAGGTCCCTGGGTAAAATATAACTTTTGGGCATCTTATTTTTAATTTATACAAAAAATTAAACAATTAAAAGTTTATATATTAGATTTTAATTGTAAAATTTATTCTGAAACCTTAAAATATATGTATATGTGAGAAATTACATATATAATTTTTCAAAATTTTATATAAAAAAATGGAGCCATAAATCAATAAAACACGGGTCGGGGTTCCAGGGCGGTCGCATTCCCCATCTTCCTATATGAGCCGCTACTGAATCACGCCTACTCGAGCTCTCTCTGCATTCGAGCTCTCTCCGTGTCCGAGCTGTCCCCGCTCCCGAGGCTCTTGACACGCCCTTGCTCTCTCTCCTTCCAGGCTCTCTTCGTGCTAGAGATCCCTCCACGCCCGAGCCTCCTAGCGCACCAGAGTTCGTTCCCGGGCTGGCCTCTCCTGGCAATGCCCGTACAGCCCCTACGCCTGAGCTCTCTTTAAGCCAAAGTCCAGCCCTGAATTCCTCTGGTGCGCTGCTGATATGCGCCACTCCGTGCGCTCACGCCTGAGCTGTCATGCGCCTAGGTTGTCCTGCTCCCTAACTAGATTTGTACACACCCACCCCTGGGCAGGTCTCTCTCGAGCCCAGTCCCGCATGGTGAACTTGCTTTCCGTGCACCTGAACTGGATCCACTCGCGTTCTATCTCATCTTTGGATAGGTTGCTAGGCGACATATATAATGCTACTCCAATAGGAATCTCAATGAAGTTGGATTAGAGATGGTTCTAGAAATCAGAAAGAAAGAGTTTATCCACACATATATTCATAAGTTTATGTATTCCTATTAAATCATGAACGCTCGACATTAGTAGCCGATTTAAAAGAAATGTAAACTTGATAACTTTATCAGATAACAAAAAAGTAACAAGAAACTGTTTCATAAGATAATCAGTTATGACTCAGACAAGACTTGATTGTTATTGATGATCTCTTGAGTTGTTTGGTGAGACTGATGGAGCTGACCAGTTTCTTGAAGTAAGCGAGACTGTAAGAGAGGCTGCATCCACCACTACCGGAGTAAATGAACCGATTCCAAGTGTATATGGCGAGAAATCCGGCAACGGTAAGTTCCCATTTAAGTAAAGAACCACTTGTTCCATCGTTGGTCTAGATTCTGGCACAATGTTTGTACATAACAACCCAAGTTTCATAGCCAATTCAACTTCCTCTGGTATCAATTCATCTCCAAATCTCGAATCTTTTGCATCAAGCAAAGAATCTTTCTTCCAACATTCACAAACCCATTTGATCAGAAATCTTTTCTCACCTTTGAGAGCAGGTTCCACAGGTTTCCTCCCACATGTTACTTCAAGAATAAAAACACCAAAGGCATAAACATCAGTTACAGTAGAAGCTCCCATTGTTATTAACTCAGGTGCCATATACCCAACAGTACCAACTGCTGCTGTTGTAGCTGCATTACCTCCATGATCATGAAACCTAGCCATACCGAAATCTCCTAATCTACCGTTAAACTCAGCGTCTAACATTACATTAGAAGCTTTGATATCTCGGTGTAGAACTACTTGTTCAGCTCCTGTATGTAGATAAAACAGAGCTGAAGCTATACCTTTAAGTATGACAAGTCTTTGTGACCAAGAAAGAACCGGACTTTCTCCATCGAACAAATGCTGGTCTAAACTACCATTAGGCATGTACTCAGAGACTAGTAAAAGCTCGCCTTTTCTCCTACAATAACCAAGAAGTGGAACAAGATTCCTATGTTTAAGACTTCTCATACTCACTACTTCAGCCACAAATTGCTTCATACCTTCTTCACCTTCATGAGACACTCTCTTCACAGCTATAGGTTTGCTTAAAGGAAGATCTCCTCTGTACACTACACCAAAACCTCCTCTTCCAAGAAATCCATCTTTGTGAAACCCATTTGTTGCTATGTATAAAGATTTGTAAGAGAATCTATGTGTACCATATTCTTTCTCCCATGGCTCTCTCACTTCTGCATACTTCTTTCTCCTGTGGTAATAAACTCCTCCAAGAACAGCTATTACAATGATAGCTAGTGAAATTGGCAGAGAGATAACCAGAGCATATGGTTTCTTATGCTTAACTCTCGGCCGAGGAACTTTAGGAAGTTTTGAGATGTCTACTTTCTTCAATAGTTCCTTGCTTGTGCTGAAACTCCACCCAAGAAGATAATGGTAGCTTATTGATGTCCCTGTTGCTGCAGAGAATCCAACAAACAATCTTCTACTAGGAAAAACTTGTGAGAGATTAAGTGGCCTTGACAAAAGAGGCAAACTTGGCTTCTCTTCTTCAAGAGGAGCCACAGTAACATTGAGTAGAGTCCCTTCGTAATCAACCCATACTTGTATAGAATCTCCATTAGAGATGTTTAAACTCACATTCTTATGTTGTGTTTTGGAAAAGTAAGAAGCAAATTCTGATTCCACTGAAATTGGATTGTTCACATCAATACCAACATGATTGTTGTTAGTCTCACCAAAATCAGTGTTTTTAGAAGTGTCAAGCTCAATAGCAAAGAGGTGAGAAGAAGCAGATCCATTAGTAGAGGCGTTAAAAATCCCTAAGAAGCGAGCTGGTTGTGCCTGTGTGAAATCCACTGAAGGAGATATCACAAAGGTAATGCCATGACCAACTTCAAATCCAGGCTTAGGCATCAGTGCACATACAAAATGTGTTGAGAATGAGTTGAACTCAATTGGCTTCTTGATGAAAGCATGACCCATTTGATGATGTGAATCATTGACAAGCAGCAATAATCCATTTGGAAGCAATGTAGCAGACCTATCTAGAGAAAGATCTTCTTTGCTAAACCCATTGAAAACAAAACTTGTTTCTTTTGATGAAGAGATGAAATGAAGACAGGAGATCAAACACAAGAAAAGCATTCCACTAGCCATTTTTGCTGTTGATGAAACTCAGATCTACTTAGCTGATGTATAATATAAGAGTTACATAATAATATTATGTAAATCAACATTACTTCACGTGGTTTCTCAAATTTTCAAATTCAGATATGAATTAGTTTAATCCAAAGGAAAGTGGTAGAAAACAGCTGCTTAAAAACTATTAAACTAAAATCATTGCATGTGTCTTGGATTCAGTAGTCATAATCTTTTACCGGATTTTACTCAATACTTTTTTATTGACTTTAGAAATTGTTTTCTCACCTTCACATGGTTTTCTCAAACGTTTAACACAACTAATCCAATTAATATTCAGTCAAAATAGGTCTTATAATCGTGATGAGATTGCAATTTGATTCAGAGAATGACCGTTTAGATCTTCTAATTGGTATTCACAGGAGGTTTATAGCTATGAATCTATCCTCATCACTTGAGCTACTTATATAATTCACTGCTTAAAAATACTTTTAAACTTAAAATTTACCAAATTAGAAGAAATCCACGAGCCTCTGCTGCTGATGAATACTTAGACTTGTCGTTCTCTTTTCCTCTCTGATCTATCAAACTTTGCCAGTTACAGAAAACAGGATATGTAACTTTATTGTTAATGGTAATCGCTATTTACTTTTTATTAGCTTTACAAACTGGATGCATTCTTATTATATTATACTACGGATTACCCCGGACTACGCGCAGTTTAAAATAATATATATATTTTTAGATAACTATGTAGTTGCAATAGCTCAAAATTAGATATGTATTTTTTTGTAACTTATAATATTTGTCAAAATTATCTATCACTGAAAATAATTTAAATTTTAAAACTTAATTTAGAATTTTATAAATTGTGTTTGTGAAGTGAGATTATTTTAAATTTTAAAATATATTTTAACAATGTGTAATACATTTATTTTATGTTATTCGTTTTTAAACTTCTTGTACTCACTTTATACACCAAAGCAATTGTTTATAATTATCGGGTTGCTTTGGAACTTTCGTGACTTGAAGAAATTTTCAATATGGGAAGTAGAAAATTGACCGATGTTTTGGTTCAAAAACAGTTCCATACATTGTTTGTGATCCAAAAGAAAAAATTCAATATATAGCGGACCAGCTTATAGTTAAAACATAATAAATAAACAATCTAATTGTTCAATGAATTAAAACAATGTATATAAAAAATTTATGTCTAGACAAGAACATGCGCTACGCGTGAGTAATTTCTTGGATCATTTTATATAATCATAAATTTTTGATAGATTTAATATATAAACTATCCTTTAATTGTATTTTAATAGTTCTAAAACATACATAGTTGAACTATAATAATTTTCAATAGTTTGTTTCAATTAATAATTCACATTTTTATATGTGGTTGATAGTATATCCAGAAAGAGGTGAAGAATATAATTCGGTAAAATGTCACGTAAAATTTAAAATATAAAACCTTGAATTCCTATTGTATTTGGGTTATAGCATAAACAAAATTCATCACCAACGGTGCCGCTAATTTTAATTTGTCTTGTGTTAGTTGTTGTCAACTAAATTTTTGGACGTATCTTTGTCATCTCCCTTGTTTATATTTGTTATGGACATTTGAACGTCGGCTATTTGAAGAAAAATGTTAAAAATCTTGATCATAACGCATACGGACATTGATATATATATATATATATATATACACACACGAACCTATTTTTACTTTAGTGGTATAGCAGATCAATTTTCATGGACAAACATTAAATATAATAAAGATTCTACCTTAGCATTACCAAACACAATAGCCGGTATATCACTAACCAGCTGAAGTCAATAAGTTATAGCATCTAGTAAAATTATGTTTCTTCCGTCCATATGAGATTATATAGATGTTCAGTTAAAAGGGTCAATTTATAAATCCAATAGTAAATAGTATCATCTTAACATTGATCGTAACAAATACATATGTCAATTTGTTTTGCTCGTGATACTTCAGTTGTAGCAACCAAAGAGACTAAATTAACATAATATATCATGTTTTTCATAAATTTAAATATAACTTTTTCACACCAAACTGCTTAGCATATAGATTTTTATCATACACTTTATGTTATACAACCTTTGAACATGAACCTCCTCAACAGCTCCAGCACTAAAGTAATGGAAATGGTGGTGAAGATCAACCTGGGAAACCTGAAATATTGGGAATATATATATATATATATATGATTTGATAATGTACAGATGTTGGTTATGTTAAGTCCATAGAACACTACAATGTCCTTTTATTACCTCTGCACAAGATTCCCAACGTAAACAGTTGTGTATTGAGCAGTGTTCTCCAGAGCATCGCCACTGCTTGCATCTTTTAAGCCAATATTTCATAATCAATAGGTAAAAATCAATATCATCTGAGGCTTTTCTCTGCTTCTACTTAATCAGCTATTTATGAGTAGTCAAATTTGAACCAAGAAATCATATGAGACTTTTGACTTAAAGAAGAAATTAATCATGTGAGAAACTTCATAATGGACTCAACTCCGTACATTTAAATGTGATAAACAGTAACATATACAACCTCATGTTTGAACTATGATATTTTCACTAAAGTTGTAAGAAGGAAAACTTCCAAGTTATATCACCATGTATCATGTAAGAAGCTAGCAGATAAAAACAACTCATATACTGACCACCTATCTCATATATTACAATCTTAGTGTTTTGCACAATGGTAACAATCATTAAGCGGTCTAGGTAAAACCAGTTCATACAATAGTACTGAAAGAAGAAATTCAAGTACCTACAGGTGACTGACAGAAACAAATCCAAATCCTCTTGAACACCAGTTTTCTGATCCCACATAACCCTTCCATCCCTGAATACAACAGCAAAGTCAGAATGCAAATGTTAAACTTCGATTTGGAAAAAGAATGTTCATATAGCATAGGCAGTAGTACCCTACTTTAAAACTTCCAACAACTTGGGTAGACAAAAAAAGCAATTGAACAACATTGCATCAATATTCTCAAATCTCCCCAAAATATATTAAAGTGGTCTGCACATGAAACATCATAGCAGTGAGTCATGTTCACTTCCTTTTTGCAGTGACAATAGTTATCACAGTGAAGATCGCTTTCACGAGTTTGTAGAAGTGATGTAGATGATACGAAAGAAATAGGAAAACCTAACACGTTGAGATAAATTATTAGATCTATGACTTTTTCAAATATATACAAACAAAAATCTGAATTTCCAATAATCGGGGAACATAATTATAATCTTTCAGTTCAAAAATGAGAATTACATACTATATCAATACTCTGCAAATGCTATGGCATTAACACTACGATCGGAAGAAAAATTAACAAACTAAAAAGGTACAAAGTAACTGACTTTGCCGGCTTTTGAGAATAACTCATAAACATCTCGGCTTCAATCGAATAATCACCTTTCTCATCTTTGTCTTCCTCTTACTCTCCATCTCCACCTTCTTGTTCCTCGTTAGATTCCTATTTCGCTTGATTTTCAACATTTGCCATCGATAAATCATCTTCTTACTCTAATTTCTTAGAATCGCGGTGGGTTTGTTGATGGAAAAGACTCAAGGTTGTAGAAGAGGAGTATTTAAGAATGTGAATTCGTCACACTTGTGATATTGAGATCTAATTGAAGATCAGATGGTCTTTTCAGCTCTCTTACGTTTTTCAGCTCTAATTAAAGACTCGTTTACCACAGCTAGGAGAAGAAGAGATCGAGATATGAGAATCCGTTGTGCAAAATCCTTCATCTTCCTTTTTTTCATTGACTTTGATTTTTTTCTAAGCTGACGTGGCGTGAAGATAAATACTTCTAGGAGTCTAACGTGGATAGCCTAAGAGGCCCAATCTTTTACTTTATATATTAGAATATTATATAAATATATATA